>JANEYF010002471.1:0-78553 GCA_029963845.1 Rhamnusium bicolor
GTGGTATTGACAAGATTTTTAAAGATGTATGACAGTGGTTCATTCATCGGGAAACAAAGCAACAACTTTTAGGCAATCCAAAAGACAAAGTTGAAACAAAGAAAAAGTCGGAAATTTACGAAATTAGCTGTACGGACTCTAATCAAAAATATGTTGGACAGACTAGACGATCCAATTCAAACTAGATTCAAAGAACAGATGACCCATCTCAAATATGGTAAAACAGATAAGTCTGGTGTAGCCCAACATGCGTTCGAGAAAAACCATAAAATAGATATTAGCAATTTAAGATTAATTAGGAATGTAACAAATACTAGACAGCTAGATGCATTTAAAAAGTTGGAAATCATAAAGTGTAAAAATAGTATGCATAGTGACAGAGGGCCTATCCCAAATAACCCGCTTTATTGATTAGTGGGTCACGGTTCACCGAATCGTGGCAATAATTTAGGTATAAATAAGGTAGATTGTTACCATATGTTTAGGTTTAATCATCTCCAGAAGATGCCAACTTCGTTAGCGAAACGCGCGTCGAGTGCAGAATATGGTATTTTGCGGCGTTTCGTGGAAAACTACGTCAGTGTTATCTTCACATCAAGGGACCCAACCCACTCAAGCGTTAATATGTCAGATTTTTTTAAATTAATATGGTAGTGAACAATAATTTTATACTTAGTATTTTTGCATAATATGTAGCAAAAAATCTTATCATTTTCCTTAACCGGATATCGTTTATTACATTATACAGTGTGGAACAGCTAAATGGAATAGAATTCAGTATCTCTATTGTTGTGCATATTTATAAAAAATCGAGATACGTCGATTTTGGATTCGAAAGTGACATCCTGCAACGTCAAAATTTCATCCCTAAATTAAACCGCATTCGAGAGTGGCAGTTACAACCCCTAAATTTTTTAAACATGAAGCAGGGGCTTGTGATACCCAATTTGAAGGTTTTTTCATTATTTTTCAAAAAGTTTTAATATTTATTGCAAAAATTAACAGTATAAAATTAAATTAATCTGCTTAATGAATTCACTACAGCAAACTAAAAAAACTTAATTTCAACGTAGGAGATGTTCAAAATGAGTTCCTTGAACGTCTTGGCAGCATTCTAATCTTAAATAAAAACGTCTTCTAACGTTTTCCAACATCTGAGGTGTGACCGACCTTACCGCAACCGTTATTTTTTTTACTTACTCAAGTCGGGTATATCGCTTGGCTTAGTTTTGTATACCATACTTTTTACATATCCCCATAGAAAGAAATCTAAGCGTGTAAGATCAAGAGAACGTGCTGGCCATTCAACTGATCCTCGCACTCCCTATCCACCGATTTAGAAATGTTACGTCGAGGTATTGCCGTACATTGATTCTGTAATGTGGTCGTGCTCCATTCTGCTGGAACTATATCATATCAGCTGGAACTTGGACTCATCAGAAAACAAAACATTTTCTAGTTGGATAACATTACTATCTAACCTTTGCATCATTTGTTCAGAAAAATAAAAATCGTCTTCACTAAGCTTCTTAGTTGGGGTCAGTTTATAGGGATGTATTTTATTTTCTTTTAATAGGCGAATAATCGAGGAACGGGAAACATTCAATGCTGAAGCTGCTTGTCGACTTGAACTATGTGGGTTTTCTTCATTCTCAGCAGTATATCTAATTTGATATCATTACTCATTGCATTGAGAGTTTTTTTTATCTACCGTACAAGTCCATTTTCGCGAAACTGCTTTTCAATTTTGCAAAACTAAAATTAACTTGTCCGAGAATATTTGCAAGAAACTATTTATTTCACAACCAGTTTTAATGAATTTGTTCGATACATTTGGCGCTCAGTGTATGTTTACGTAAAATGATTTCAACAAAATAGTGGAACTTGATTTCTATGACAGTAATGAAAGGAATGTTGCCAGAGATTTTAATTTTTCTTTTCGGTAATACTTTTTGATAAAACGCATCCGTAATGGATTTTTAGTTTCTGGAGCATTTGAAATCTCAAGTTTATACAAATAAACACAGGTTAACTTAGATATGAATTGGAATATCCGTGGAGCCATTGAAGGCGTCCATTGTGATGTACTAATAGCTGTAATGGGAAACATTATTGCACGAGTTAAGCGTGTATCCGTAACAATGGTGGCTGTTTAAAGAACATTGCATTGTGTTAACTGGCTTGTTTTACAACTTTTAATTAAAGTAATATTTCGTTATGTTACAACTAATTTACTGTTCAATTTTGAAAACTCCTAAATTTCTATTTTATTTGTTTGATTTTTTGAAATTACAATTTAAAATCTGTTATTTGCTTGCCCACACTTTATAAGAATGGGATTCGTAGATTCTTTAAAATAATTTGAAAAAAGTGCAACATTTATTTGTATGTACAGACTTGTAAGAGAAAGAGGTAATAAAAAAGGTATACGTAACTTTCATATGATGTTTACTACCTCGGCCTTTAATCCCCCGTAAGAAAAAAAAACAAGAAATTTAGTCTCTAATACTACCACTGGCTAAGTTGAAAAAAAGTTTTGTCAAGCGATTGATGTATTTCCTAAAATAAACTAGTTAAAGTTTTACTTTGGTAAATCTTATAATCTGGCCAACAACCCGACCGATACAATATTCAAGGAAAACGAAGGCGAGACATATGGATCACGGATCAGACAGAGAACTCTCCATTTTCCCAACTCTAACTCCCGATTACCTGGACCGGGAACATTACGTGGTGACTATTCATCACCGGGGGCGGCCTGCATTTGAAAATGCTCTCGTAAATGACCATCGGCTGCCGCCTCTTGACAGAGACACACTGCTTTACAAACGTAGTTCGTCTTTCCACCTACTCTCCACGCAGACACAGATAGACTCGATCTTGTAACTGAATACGTTCTTAGAATAATTTATGTGGATAAATGAACGTCCATAATTCATCAGTGTTTAGACTTTTTTCAACACGCTAAAATTAAACACAAGTAATTATATTTACAGTGTTTACAGAAAAATACACAGGTATTATTCTTACGTGAATGAAATAAATGAAAATGTTGATATATGTCATAAGAGTCTTCAAGGGATCAAACGCGGTCAAATTTGTACCGATTTAAAATGGCTACAACTAACGTATATATAATTTTATTTTTTATTCATTTCCAAACGGTGGGAATCATTATTAAAGTACGCGAGAAAATCGTACGTTCCAGGTCCGTACATATATCATACATATAAATATACAATATGGTGAAAAATAGACGCTTTTTGCAGAAGCACAATTTTATCCCTTTCACCGCGGCATTCGATTTCGCTATACGGGTCGTCGGAATCTATGCGGTAACCGCTTGAGGTAATATTCGTTTCCTCCGTTAACCCCCAAAGCGGTGCTTGTTATTTTTCTTTTTTTTTTAAGTTAGTCTAAGATGAGATTATAATAATAATAATAATAATAATAAAAGTATTTTATTTGTTTCACCAAAAGGTCATAGACCGAGGTCTTTCAGCCTGTTACTACTGTTTAAAATAATTTACATACCATTTCATTTCATTACTGTATAAATATCTGTATTAAAAAAAAACTAATATAGATTTGTTTCATTGTATATTATTTAATGTGGTGATGTGCATAGGGTTAGCTCTGGAAATTTTCTTTTGCTAGGTAATTCTTGTTCTCTTGTTTTGCAAAGGGGTTGTATTATTTCTATGTTATTTATTTCCTTACCAAATTTTGTAGTTAGAGAATGTAATTTTTGGTTGATTGGTGTTATTTGCGTAATCTCATAGAGAAGATTGTTGGGAGGGTTATGGAGAGGATTTCTGGGGTGTCTGATTTTGGTAATGGATCGCAATGTTGATGTTTCTGCTATTTTTAGGCTGTTTATGACTGGTCTTAAGGTATAGTGGGTGGCTATATTTCAATAATGGAAAGCTGATTGTACTATAAATATGGGCAGCAGTTTTTGTTGATTCCTTGGTTTTTATATGTTAGGCTGCGGAAGTGTCTGCTTCTTGTAATGCACTTCTTAATTAGTTTGACATGTTTGTTAAAATTAAGCTTATTGTCTATTGTGATTCCAAGATATTTTACTGCCGGTTGACAATATATTGTGCTATTGTCAACAGTTATTGTTGGAGTGTTTGGGGATATATTATGGTTAAACACGACGTATTGAGATTTTAGGGGATTTGGTTTCATTCGCCATTTGTTGAAGATGAGATTGTATTATCCAGAATAATTAAAAACAATATATATTAAGCGAAAACTTTACAAGGGCACCTTCACACGAGACACTGAACACCGGACACCGGTGTTCGACAGCGGTGGCTTATTCTAGCCGATCGTACAAATAAATGCATGTTTACACATGGACCACATGTATGGGACACTCGGTGTCCGACACGGAAACGGTGTCTCGGCTCCGCCACAATTTAAAACACAGACATTCGCCTTTTCCGCCTTTTTCTTATTAACAAAAGACCGAGCAAACTTAATGTATCGTTGTCTAGTGCATCCATAATAAAACTAAAATCCTTTTGGCACGACTGTAGTACGTCCGAATTCTTCAGCGAACACTGGTGTCGGTGTCCAGTGTCTCGTGGAAAAGATCTCGACCACTGGTGTCGAACACCGGTGTCCGGTGTTCGGTGTCTCGTGTGTAGGTGCCCTAAATATAAAAATGAAAAAAATACTACAGTAAAAATTTTTTGTTTAGTGAAACATCTGCATGAACAGATTGACAATTAACAACATTCTGAATATTTCCAATATTTTCGTCGTCATAACTCTCCACAATTCTCATAATTAATTAATTTCCTCAAAATATTCATCACTATTCATTAAGATGTTACATAATTCGTCCTCAGATAACCATTTCTGTTTATGAGGGGAAGATCTGATGTACATCCACAGTCATTTTTCAAGAACTTTTTTGTCAATAAGAAACCTTGGGTGTACAACTACTTCACCTGAATCGCAATAATTAACGCAGTAAACATTGCATTCGATCTTTCAGTTATCAGGAGACTCTGCTGAACGTGTTTTCAAATTATTTTTCAAACGTTGAAAAATCTTCTGTAATGGTTTATTTATGTATTAACGAGCCGCCTCTGCTATAAAATTTCCAATTTCAAGTCAACCTGCAATTCTATTACTTTACCCTCCCACTAGAAAAAGTCAATGTAAATCCATCCCGTCTGATTTTTGTAAATGTACGCAACGGAAATCTCCAAGGAATATAAACGATAAGATAAAAATTACCGCAATAAAGCTTTTTCTCTGGTTGAGATGAGCGAAACCAAAAATACCCCTTTAACTATAATTGGCTAGAAAGCAAAACGTATTTGTATTCGTTATTCTTAATGCCCGCTAATCCCATCTAGCGAGAACTCCGGCATAATCTGCATAAGGAAATCATTGCACTAAATAGCAAAGTTTTGAAGACGCAGGATCTTTAATTTTAATTTGCCCCTGGGACGTAATTCATTATTATGCATGAGCTCCCAAGGACCCCAGCACAGAACAGATTGGTCTGCATACAGAATAGAACTTTGGATAACACATAACGGGGCACGAGCTTAGGTAACACCGTGAAATGGAAATACTATGGAGCTGAGGTAGGACAGGATCGTAACCGCAGAAAGAGTAGCTGCTGGCAGGAATATTTGGTTCACTGTGCCTTAAGACTGCGCCGCCGTGCTAACTTCACGGTATAGTTTGCGAAACAGATATTGTGACGGGACGTCCGAGGTAAGACGATACGGAACGCAGAGCCGGATTTAAGTGTATTGTTCACTCGTTTACTTTTCAATGTAGGTTTTTGTACGGAGTTTAGCTAGCAACAATTTAACAATTGTACAAAAAAGTATTAACTTGAAAGAAAAGTTTTGAATTTAACGTATTGATTACATATACAGTAGTTACATTATTCAAGTTTACTTAATATAAATTGTTACTGTCCAGCAAGAACCGCGAGGAGGTGTGAGCATTTCTTGCCAGAAAAGGATGAGTATGGAATATTGGTATAAAATAAAGAGATTATTTAAAAAGTAACAAGAAAGCTTTAAAAAACAAAATAATAATAAAAAATATACTCTCAATAATAACATTAATAAATAAAGACATCCTGAAAAAGAATGTTTCTCAAGCGTTGAACCACGAAAGTACACAAACAAAATTGAATATTGCAGTTGATATCACAAAATTCACTTCTTCACTTCACATCACTGCACTTTACCTCACCTCACATTACTCCTTCCTCTGAGTCCTCGTCCTTCTCACCCTCTTCTTCATTTTGAGATGAACTACTATCCTCGTTCAAATTTATAATAAATTTATTTCCACTATTTATATGAAATTTGGCAATTTTTAAATAATCATCCTCAATTGTAATTACTTTCCTAATTCTTTTTCTCAATCTTCCTTGATAATTTTCGACACTTCATTTTGAATTAACTCTACGACTCTTATGCCGAATTTCGGAAAAATGTTTCCTTTTCTGACGTTTTTCTTCAATTTACACCAAATTAATTCAATCTGGTTGAAAATACAGAAATATGCGGTTCTTAACACTTTGTGGCCATATCTCTTCGCTAAATTATCTATAACTCATAATTTTTCATTTGCAGGACTTCCAACAGTTGTGCTTTATTATAATTTTGTTCATATTAGAGATCATGGTCTATTAAAAAATTTGTAACTCCAGCTTAGTAGAACTCTTTTTAGGAATTTTATACAGGTGTCTCGAATGGTACTTCGCATTGTCAAGAACAACAGTAATGCTATTCGGTTTAAATATTGGTATTAGTGTATTTTCAAACCATCAACTGATCAACAGTGTAATATAATCAACCAAGTTCCTTTATTAGGGGCAATGAGATTGGTTTCATCTAGATAATAAATTGGTCTATTTTCCCTTCTGAGTTATTTTATCTCTTCTAGACATGAATTTCGCCAATCCACTATTCGTCTACTTTCCATAATCGCCATGCGTTTATTAATAGTTTGATATTTAAATCTAATTTTACTCAGCCATGTTCCTAAGTACTTTTGGTATGTTTTAGATGATAATCTATTCCTTTTAATTTTCTCTCTACCACATCAATAGTCGGATCTTTGTTTTCTTGGGAGAGCACCTTCTTTCACCAATTTGTGTATTGTGGGATGAGGAACGTTAGTCAGAGATGCTGTTTCACCTGGCACATCCAAATCATTAAAATTAGGGTCATTAACTCGTCGCTTCAAAAGATTATTGTAAACATTAAGGCAAATTTGTTTCGCTTGCTCGTTCAAATGTAACCGACTTACTGAAAACACGAATGAACTTTGATTTTATTTATCACTGTAATCACTATCACTTTCATTTCCACAAACACAATAAGATGCAGACGCAGACGGTCGAAACATTTTTTACGTCAAATACCTTCTTAAATTATTTTCATAAACCCACCAGCAAATAAACAGATACAAAATAATTATTACTTATATCACAGAATGTAAGTGAAACTACGCCTCGGTCGCGTGCCAGCAAAAACAACAATCATAGATCTCGCTTTAATGTAAGCGGTGTAAAAGACGGAAGATGTCATGTGTTATACATTTCGCGCCAACATGTTGCGTCTTGCTCCGCACGTCCCGTCACAACATAGGTTTCGCTGGCTATTCTTTAACCTATGAATGAAACAGGAATAACAAATTTTTTCTTCTCACTTATGACTGCAAATGAACAAAAATCAAGTTAGCTTTATTTTTTTATTTACCAGTTATGGGTTGACATAGGGCGTTTGGTTGTCATCACAGAGACGGATTTATAAACCTAACGATATATTCCGAGTAACGCGTGGTAAAGTAGTAAAAAATTAATTGCAATTTTTGACAGCGCACTTACACATTAATTAAATTAATTAATAAACTTTTTTCATGTAAAACCGACACAACGAGCGGTCATCAACAGCCGAGAGTTATATTGGCACTGATGAGCGGTGATTTATGCATGCAGTGTCGAAGGGAGAATATCGTTTGCGTACCTAGACGAATACCTGCTATTGACCTTCTATTTATTTAGTAGAATAGAAGTACGTGCAGTTTGTAGTTTGTTCAGTTCGAGAACATTGTATCTAGTGAACTGTTGTGTGTGGAGCGAGTACAAAGACATTTTTTTATTTATTCGATATTTTCTGTCTAGTTTAGCGCGTTAGTGAACGTAAACAATGGCGAGGCCATCCCCGTCTTAAGCAAGAGTGATGTTTTGTGTTTTGTTATAAAAGTAGTGGGAAGTTGGACTTTTATACGTAAATCCAGTCCAATCGTTAGTAAATCCTTTGTGACGAAAAAATGTCGTCGGAAAAACACCAAAAATTTTGTTGGTGGAGATAAACAAAATCGGTGAAACTGGGAGGAGTTATGTAAAAGTACTGTTTGCTATTCTCTCTGTTCATGTTTTCAAATTGCCCCCATTAAATACGTTATGACAAATCCTCTATGTCGAGTTATCGAATACCTTCAAATGAAAAATTCCTTCTTTACTGATCTACGAGTGTTGAAACTTGAATATTTTTTTTGGCATTTTTATAAGACTATACCGAGTATTTAAAACACATATGCAGACACAAGTTACGATTTCAAATGCGACCTGTCAAAATTAATAACAACAACAGATTATTCAAATAAAACTGAAGCTTACTAGACCATTTTAAAAATTTTCAATTTTATCTAGCGAATTACAGAAAATAGTTTCTTTATTTTTTTTCTCAGTAACGGTCGTATATACGGCAAAACTAAAAGAGAACAAAAAGTTTCTAAATAAAACCAAAAATTCATATTGTATTTTAGAATCTACCAGCGGCGCATCAAAATAAGTTTAAGGGGGAGAAAAATGGCACGACCCCTGAAAAAATCTCCCTGTAGATTCTCACTACCATTTGGCATGCCCAATGATGTAAGCCCTACAGCGTAACCTATAGTCCAAATTTGAGTTAAATATCTCAAAAACTGAAGGAGCTATAGAGAAAAAACATAAAAATCTTCAAATTTGAACACCCTGTAGATCAGTAAAGAAGCGTTTGCGGACCTATGTTTATATAAACTTTCAGTCATGAAATAAGCCGAAGCCCTTGCGTATGTACATGATATTTATGAACATTTTGTATATGACAAAAAAAACGTCACGTATTATCAAGCAACACTGAACGAAGGTAGTATCATAATTCTGTGTATTTTTTTCATTGATTGAATATTAGGTATTATCAACCTGGCATATATTACATTTATTTTATCTAACATAACTAGATGGTGACATACCTCAACTAGATAGATTTCACCACATTCACACGGAATGTTGTTGATGTAGTTTTACTTTCTCGCCCTCAAAGTGAGAAGTCGTGTTCATGAAAAAAATTTTGAAAATTTTTATTGCATTTCTGTACGAATCTCGACGAATTATGATGATATAGGAAATTTTAGAAAAAAAAAGTTTTTTGTCTGTGTGTCTGTCTGGTTCGCGATAGCAGCTACAGTTTTTGAGATAAAGCTGTAAACATCCTTCTACAGGTCAAGGAAGAGATTGAGTTCGTTGATGAACAAAATCGGTCCCAATGTCTAAAAAAATATTAGTGACATTCCACCAATGTAATTTTCTTGAAACGTTGAAAGTGATTTTTTTTGAAACGTCAGAGTGACTTTTTTGAAACGTCAAAATATGACTTTTTTGAAACGTCAAAAATTGTGACTTTCTTGAAACGTCTAAAATTACTTTACTCTCGACACGTCGAGTTTTATTACGTTGAGGAAGTTCTGATTCCCAACCCCAAGTAATTGGCAGTGGTTTTTAAATTACTTTCATTGACAAATGATTTTGATTTTAGTTAGAAATAATCTTACATTATTAATAATTTTAAATACAATTCTTATTAAAAATGAATTAGTTTCTAGAAACAATAAAACAATGGGCATTACGCGCGTTTCAACAGACAAGTTGACATCATCTGGAGATTTTTATCATATCCAGATGATTAAAATGATTCTTTACGGCAATTTTTCTTTTCTTTCATATGGTTTAACAATTTTTTTAAGAACGTATTTTGTACTTTTTCATTTCTAGAACAATGTTGAGTTGTCATTTAACATTGCATGAATTAGTGGAAGGGCACAAAAATTTTCTTACTATCACAGCCACTTATCGGTGAAATAGACAAAGGATGCTTTTTCTGCAGATTATGAATGTCTATCGAACATCAAACTCCTCAGAGGAGACACCGGTTCCTCAAGTGGTGTGGCATATGGATTCGATCCCTATAAAAACAGTCAGATATTAAGGCAGTCGAGGATATTGCACGGATTTCGTTTAGAGTACACACGACGATATTACTTTTAGAATTCGATCTGTCTAAAAACCTTGCTTCTAAGAAGGAAGCTTAGTGAAATTTTATCGCTCATAACATGAAATGTGATACCGATTATATATATATATAGGAAAGACATTCCCCCAAGGAACTTAGTCGGATTATAATGGTGTTTGTTATAGCCCATTGACCACGGGGTTGAAATAATACATATCTCTGTGGAAACATGCTTTTGGAAATAGTATTGATTTTACTGTGTTTCAAATAAAATTATATTATACCTATCAACTATTACCATTATTTTTGAAACATACTTATATAACTAATCTAAGAACTAAAATGGCGTAATTTTAAAACATTTATAATTCCCGGAAATTATTTTCACTAAATAAAATAGTTGATAATTTAAGAAAATCGATATGTAACGTTACTAAATACTAAGCTTTTATTTATAAGTTATTGCTATCAGTAGACTTAGGGAATTTGGATGTTAACAAAATATAAACATCAAATATCAATCCTATAAGAATTACTATCGTATTTATAGTTTCTTGGAATTGCCGGTTATACATTTTCTTGTCATTAGAACTAGCTTCATATTAATGATCACTTTAAAATGTTGATAATATTGGCCGTATGAAAACTCAGATGTAATTAACATATATTTTTAGATTTAGTTTTATGTAATAGACCTTGCCCAGTTATTAAAGCCTATGATATATTGTTCCGAAGATCCTCACCATCCTGCGTTAAAGTTAACTATCACGCATAATTTGCCCAAAGTGAAAACATCTTGATTAGTCCTGAACTGACTTACAATTTCCGTAAGGCCAATTTTGTCCTTTTATACCAACAGCTAAGCTTAACTGACTGGTTTTTTTTTGGATATGAATATAGGTAAAGTAGTAATCACTTTTACAGAGTAATTAATAATATATTTGAATTGTGTGTTCCTAAACAAATTTCTCGGCCTAGAAAATATCCACCGTGGTTCTCTAAAAATATAGTTTCTGATATAAAACACAAAGCTAAACTATTGAAAGAATATAAACGTATTAAAAACGATAACACGCTCGTCAATTTCATATTTCTTCGCTCAAAATTAAGAAAGATGTTAATATGGCATATAAAATTTGTTTAAATAACATTCAAAATAATATTCGTTGCGATCCTCAAAAGTTTTGGTCATATGTTAATGGTAAAGGAGTGTGTTGATTCGCTACCGGACACAATCAGGTTCGATAATACTGATTTCAGCCAACCTGCTGACATTGCAAATACTTTTGCGTCCTTATTTAAATCTAGCATTTCTTCAAATATCTTAGTTGTTCCTGATGAGACCGGTAATGTTACAAATAATGCCTTCTCCCTTGGAAATTTTTCCGAAAATGAAATATTTGATATTCTAAAACTAAGCAAACCTAAATTTACCTCTGGTCCTAACGGCATACCTGCTTTAATCTTACGCGACTGTGCTGTAGTGTTTGCCTGTCTTCTTATGAAAATCTTTAACTTTGTTTAAATTCTAGCACATTTCCAGATGTGTGGAAACATTCCAGAATTTGTCCTGTTTTTAAGAAAGGTGATAAAAACTCTGTGATTAATTATAGACCTATCACGATTATCTCTAACTTTTCCAAGGCTTTTGAAATATTACTGCATAAAGCAATTTATGCTAGCACACATGGGTCGATTAGCGGCTTTCAGCATGGTTTCATGCAGGGTCGGTCTACCACTACCAATCTTTTTTTGCTTAACACAGTACATTTCCGAATCTGTGGATTCTGGTGGACAAGTTGACGTCATCTATACAGATTTTAGTAAGGCGTTTGACAGTCTTGATCATGGTATTCTTTTGTATAAACTTAAGCAGTTTGGTTTTTCAGATAAACTGTCTAAACTTTTTCATCATACTTGCAGTGCAGGCGCCAATACGTGGAATACCGTGGTTTCAAGTCTGGCGAATTCGCTGCTTCATCTGATGTACCACAGGGTTCCATACTTGGGCCTCTTCTTTTCGTTATTTTTATCAATGACATTGTAGATATGATTGACGTCAATTGTCTTCTGTATGCAGATGATTTGAAAATTTATTGTGATATTAATTCTATCTGCGATTCCCTTCAATTGCAAATAAATTTGAATAAAATTAATGACTGGTGTGTAAAAAATAATTTGGCACTGAATGTGCAAAAGTGTAACGTTCTGTCTTTCACAAAAAAACTGAACCGTATATTTACAATTATACACTCAATAATATGTCTCTAAATAGAGTAACTGAATTTAAAGACTTAGGAGTTATTTTTTGATTCAAAACTGAGCTTTAATCTTCATATTAATGCTGTTGTACTTTCTAGTTACCAAAACCTTGGTTTCGTTATAAGGCATTCACGAGGGTTTAATGACACTGACGTTTTATTTTTACTATTTAATTATTTTGTTCTGTCTAAGATAGAATATGCCAGTATAATTTGGAATCCTGGGTATCAAACATATAGTAATAATTTAGAAAGTATTCAACGCAAATTTTTAAACTACGTATCCTTTAAGATTGATGGCATTTACCTAGTTATTGGAGCGCCACATGAACAACTATTAACTAAGCATAATATGTTGAGTCTAAAAGATAGAAGGGAAATGCATTCTCTTATATTCTTACGTAATATTATTTATAATAAGATTGACTGCCCTTCTATTTTAAGTCAACTTAATTTTAATATTACTTCAATCGCAACTAGGCACTGTCACTTTTCTATTTACCAACCCCAAAGAACCAATTTACTTAAATTTTCACCTTTATTTTGTTTATGCAACAATTATCATTCAGTTCAAGATAATTGAATATTTTTATCTGTAGCATTAACTCGATCAAAAAGTTATTTGTAAAAAGTAATGTAAGTGCTGTTTAATGTATTTCTTTTTTTGCTGCTGCAAATGCATTGTAATAATTGTCAATTTTCAATTGTCAATTTATTTTTCTGTAATTAATATTCTTATTTTTATTTTTTTTGTAATTATTATTATTATTTTTATTTTTCTTTTGTTAATCATGCTGTATTCCCATCCTATAATTAGTATGCAAATACTGTAGGATGGTGTATCTGAAACAAATAAATAAATAAATAAATAATAATCTTGTTCATACTACTGTTTTTTCGTTAACCTGATGTCTTTGAAACTGGCTTATGTATCCTGTTGGGATGATGGGGTGAGATGTATGCCACCCAGTTCCCCTTTTATTCGTTCAATGTAACATATACTGTCACACACGTAGTTAGATAAAAGTGCTTGTTGTTAGAGATACGTACCGTAAATGTGACTCGAGAATATCAAAATATTTATACATGTAACAAGCCGTTTTACAAAGGTTCTGTTGTTTGAGGACACCCGTAGTCTACCAAAAACCCCTAAAACTTTAACTAACAAAGAGTTAGAGCTCTTCGGGTTAGTGTTTATGCAGTTATCGGCCTTCCCGCCAGATTATTGGATTTTCGGAACGGTTTTCCTCAGACTGCCGGATAAATTGGCCATTTTTATGCATAAGCTGTGGTCGGGACAATCAAATGGTGTTAACAAAGGGTGCGTGTCCAATGATGGAAACATAACAAATGTTTAGATACTGTGTTTTCGGATTCAGAATTGAATCTGTTACGAAGGATAATTCTGAAAACTCGTGCAAATTGTAGAATGTACAAACTGTGCATCATTAACAGCCATAATAGAAAAAATAAAATAGGGTTCTCTAAAACAATTTTATATATTTTTAAAAGGGAATTCTCTAAAACAATTATGTATATAATTTGTAATTACCAAATAAGTGGTCAATGTTTTAAAATATCACATATTATTGCTTAGGATTTATGCACTTCTAGAAAAAAGTAATAAAATATTTTTCGGGTATTACATAAGCATTCATTCAGACCTAACATGATAATAATAATAAATATCTATAGTTTTTTATATTTTATACTGTCATTTTTATCGGAATATGCTAGTATAAAAGTTTTAGGTATAGAATAAATCAAAACCCATATTTTCAATAAGTTTTATCATAGAAACTATTAAAACAACTACTCGATCTAGGAGCAAGAATTGCTTTGAATTAAATAACAGTGTTCTTAGTATTAGAAGCAAGCAAATATTGAGATTAAAAAAATATTAACTCACCAAAAAGTAAAATGGAAATGATTTCCTCCAGTTACCATTCGAAAACGAAAACCTCTAGTCCGATATCTACTATCACTCTTCCTGAACTCTTCAGGGGCTGGTTCGCGAACATATTGTTTATAAAAATGTTTAAATTACATAATAATAGACAAACTTATAAATAACTCCAATATTGGCAGTGACATTAAAACCCAACTAAATTTAATGATTAAAAATTGTACTAACCAAAATTATTTTAAATTTAACGGGGAAATTTATAAATTATTAGACGGATTACCAATGGGTTCACCCATATCTCCCTTACTAGCTGAAATTTTTATGTCCGATTTTGAAAATGTACTCTTTAATACAAAAAACGTTTTAGTTGAAAACATATTTTTCTGGACCCGTTACGTAGATGATGTGTTTTGCATTTGGAAAGGTACAGAAAGGCAGTTAAATAAATTCTTAGGTCTTCTAAATTCACTTAATCAGAAAATTCAATTCACATTAGAAATGAAAAATGACGAGGGTTTAAACTTTTTAGACATTAATATAAAAAATATCAATAATAGCTTAGAGTTTGACATTTATCGTAAACCTACTTGCACAGATACAATAATTCATAGTAGATCTAAACAATCATTGCAAATAAAAATGGCACTATTCCACAGCTACATACATCGTCTATTAACATTTCCATTAAGCGAAGAGAATTTTAAAAAAGAAGTTAACGTAATCAAAGAAATTGCGAGAAACAATGGCTATAAAGAAAACCTAATAGATAAACTAATAAAAAACAAACAAAAAAAAATTTACGTAGAGTTTTATGCCGCTTCTTCTCAGGAATGCAATAAGGGATATACATGTATTAATTATAAGCCTAAGATCAGCAATAGAGTTAGTAATAAACTGAATAAACTGGGATGTAGAACAATTTCAGTAAATAAAAATAATTTAGGTATAATGTTAATTAATAATAAAGACAAAACTGAAAAGCTACAAAAAAACAGGAGTATATGAGTTAAAATGTAGTGACTGTGATGCTATATACATTGAACAAACTGGACGAAATGTAAAAAAAGCGATTCGAGGAACACAGGGAAATCTATTGTAAACAATGTATATAGTACGGGCATGTCAACACATTGTATAGAAAACAGTCATTTTATAGATTTAAATAATGTCAAATTACTCCATTCGGATAAGAAAGGAAAGAAACTTGATCTATTAGAACAATTAGAAATAAGTAAGGCTGTTAAAAATAAGAAAATTTAACGAATGAACAACAAATTTTTACCGGCCATCATATTTTAAATAAAATGATTTAGATTTAAAAATAAAGTAATATTCAACTATTCAACTTATAAAAACATATTTTACAATAGTTTTATAGTAGGTACCAGATGTGGTTATATATAAGCAATGAACATAAATTTTACTGTTTAGTATTCCCTGTACTCTTGACAAAGGCCTAAAAAGCCGAAAAACATGTAGAGTTTCTAATAAAATATTTTTGCAACATTAAAAAGCAAATTTTTTCATGTATTTAAAATATTACATAATTCAAAATATTTTAAAGTTGACTATTTCGTTTTGTTTGCTATCGTCTTGTCCTGTGTTTTAGTTGATGAAAGTTTAATGCAATTCTTGCTCCTGAGTAGTTGTTTTAATAGTTTGTCTGATAACATGTATTGGAGGTGTTGTTTTTGATTTATTATATACTTAAAACTTTTATAATAGCGCATTCAGATAAGATTGACAGGATAAAATATAAAACACTGTATATATTTACTATTATCATGTTAGCTTTGAAAGAATGTTTATGTAATACCTAATAATAATTTTATTAGGTTTTTCTAGAAGTAGTCAACATATTTATTATGTCAAATTCATATACTTGAGTTCTATGACCAGCCATCTTTCTAATCCAGAAATTGACGAGCGGTGACCGGAAAACACTTGATACCATTATATCAAGAGTTGCGTCAGGGTCAGATTATTATTACATTCTCTCAAATAACTGATACCACACCATTAGATACATATTTTTTAATTTATCAATTGAATATACAGGTCATAGCGGTTAGGTCTGATCATAGAATTAAAGATTTAGCACTAAACTTAAATACACTATTAGAATAAGAATTTTGGGGTAGGTGATCAGTTGTGAATTTTGATTTTAAAGTGTTAATGTGTTGTTCCGGTAACTATTTAGATTATTTTTGGTATTTCGGGATGTAAAAACATTTTGCACTTAGTAATTTTCTTGGGTGAATTTTCATTTTAGTTAAATATAAATAGGACAAAAATCTGTAAGACCTTTGGGATCTTTTAGTCTATTAGAGGTCTTATACTACTATTTAAGATCATAATAGTATTTTCATTGACATATGGGCTTTTAAAATTCTAGAAATAGTTATTCAAATGATAGCAAATTTACGGCAGTTTGGTCTCATTCTTTCTTCATTTTCATTTAAGTTTTGAGAGAATAAATTAAAACCAATAGCATATTTATAACTTCTTAAATCTAATCTTTAAGGTCATTGTATATAGGGCCACTGAAAACGAAACATGCGTGTCTTTTTTGAATTTAAGCCCATTTTTCGAAATACGCTCGGTCCCACCGATTTTATTTTCAAAAAGACTTTTATTGGGTATTTTCAATCGAGCCCCTAAGGGTTTAAATGGAAGGGGGTTAAATTATCTTTATAACGGTATTTACCTTTTAAATTTGAGCTAATAGTTTGCGAGAAATTTTCTTCTAATACTAAAATTTAATAAATTACTTCCCGAATAAATACGCCTTTATGTTTTGATGTTTTTGCTTTATTTTTCTTTATTCTCACCGAAGGTAAAAAACAGCAAAATAGTTAGCTGATATTATTAAAGCAAGACTTTAGATTCTCACTAAATTGCAATTTAATACTACAAATATCTTTATAATTCGATAATTTACAAGAATATCCCATGTGCCAACAACGCCAAACACAAAGTCCCCTCATCCCTTTACATGTTTTCGTAATGAAACTCAGACCAATTGGAGTAAAAGACAAAATTCTTGTATCTATACCAAATCACAATCAATACAAAATCAAAACATTCAATAGCATAGCGTAAATAATTGACAGCGACAGTCGGGAATAGTTTACTTTTACTACTCCTATCACATGGCGGTGTAAAAGTGCATTATTTAACAGCAACTCGTATAATTAGGACATTCTGTAGTCGGCGAATGTAGCGCAGAAGCGGCTATCTAATTCCCCAAAAGCAAAGTCCAAGTAACATGAATTTGCCGGGCCATTTCTCAACAGGACGCGTCGGTCTCTGCTGGCCGCCGCAGATTCGGCCCTTAGGCCTCTCGGGGAAAAGATGTTATTAATAATGTAGACAGTAGTCCATTCTGAACAGTCACACTCGAACAATTTTATTGGTTTTCTCTTAGACGGGCTCTTAGCTGATAGAAACATGCACGTTGTCAAGGAATTTTGTCCTGGAACAAACCGAATTAACTTGTTTGTATTATGCTCAGATGAATTTTAACAAAGGCGAACAATCCTTAATATTATTATCCTGAATTAACTTATCAGAAAAGAAGTTACCCAACACCTGTTTTGTAAAAATATTAAAAAAAACCCGGTAAAGTGTTATTTTCTTTGGCTAGACGCGGGTTATTTAAATAAATTTACATATTTATATGTCATCTACTAGTAGAAATAGTACAAAATTCTGTAATCAAAAATAAATTTCCATGGATTATTTTATCTAAAAATGCTTGACATCATCAAATTCCCAAAGTATGTATGTTCCTTGTTTCCTCGTCAATTCTTTGAGAATTAAGGCACTCTCGTATAAATTATTTAAAATTGTAGGATGTGATAAATAAATAATTATAGACAATACACGTACCTACATATTTCTTACCTTACACACTTTTCCAGCCGCTTCAAAATACTTGGACGGTTCTTAAACGCCACACTCGTAAAATAATAGTCAGATGCTGTCATATCAGATGTTTTAGAGAGCTAATAAACGCCTCATTTAGAAATGTAATGTTAAATAATTCTTTAATTCTCCAGATGAAATAACGCAACTTAGACCTTAATGGTGAAAAACCCAAAAAACAAATTAATTTTGTTGTTTTAATTTACAAAGTCTTTTCTATTACTTTATTTTATTTTTTATTTTATTTTTATTTTATGAATACAGCTGCCCAGACAGATATGCATCCAATTACAGGGCAGGGAATATACAAAGAAATATGTGCACAGTACAGAGTAAACGACTTAATACTAAATGTTTTACAGATAAATAATTACTATTAAACTAAAAAAGAGAATGCAATAATTTATGAGAAGATAGATTAAACAGTGGTTTGGTATGAACTAGAGGTTTACTTAAGAGCGATTCAAAATACATTGCTTTATACTATTAACACTACAATTAAAAATATCAAGGTTCGACTGATAGCTTAAGTAATTTGAGCACATATTGTGAATAGGCGACGATTTTAGTACATTTGTTCTTGGTGTAGCTAGGTAGAAAATGTCGTGTGAGCGAGTTTGAGAATATGGAACTTTGAAATGTATGGAACTAAGAATATCCGGGCAGTCAGTCTGACTTGTTAATAGTTTGTGTAGGAACAACACAGAAAAGTAGATCCTACGTGTTGCTAAGTCATTTAGATTAAATTTAGCTAGTAAGTCAGATTGTGGCGTGCCTCTGGAAGGATAAATTCCGTCAGCTTTGAATGAAAGATGTTTAACGTGCCTTCTCTGAACCCGTTCCAAATTAAAGATATGAATATTGTAATGTGGGTTCCAGACAATACCATCGTATTCCAGTTTTGGCCGTACAAAAGCATTGGACAGGAGAGAGAGTGTGGAAATATCTTTAAACTGCCTTGAATTTCGCATGATAAAGCCTAGATTTCTGTAGGCATTAGCAGTTATGTGATCTATGTGGGCAGTAAAGGTTAGTTTTGAGTCAAAGATGACTCCGAGATCCTTGAATCGAGTGCATCTCGTAACTATTTCATTGCCTATTTTGTAGGAAAATTTTATCGAGTTATTTTTCCTCGTAAAAGTCATCGCGTTACATTTTGATATATTTAAAGGTAATCTATTATTTTCACACCATGAATTTATTTTTGAGAGCTGTAATCGATGGCAATCTTCTTCGGAGTTAATAGATGCAAACAATTTAAGATCATCAGCATATAGGAGGACATTACTTTGTATATCTTGGCAGATATCATTGATGAAGATTATAAATAATAGTGGGCCCAAAACAGAGCCCTGCGGAACACCTGACGTCGCTAATACTTCAATAGACGAAAACCCATGATACATCACGTTTAATGTTCTGTTGCCCAGATATGACTCAAAGAAGCTTAGAAAGTCAAGATTTAGACCAAAAAGCTGATAACTTATGGCATACTGAGGAGAACATAACAAGTTTGAACCTAGTGAGGAATTGACAAATGATCTTAGCTACCAAACAAGACTTGCAGGTTTAATTCAAAGCAGGTCGGGGCTTTTGTCCGGTGAGTAGTTGTTTTCTGTAAATCTTATTCAGTATGTAGTTTAGTCCACCATGGTTAGAGGTCGCAGCTCTTGGTACCTGCTTTGCAGGTCGCTATCAGTTAACTAATACATCAGTGGTATCTGACCACCAGAGGGATACACTTACCACTCACTATGTCCATATATTAGGTTATAACTTATAAGTTAAGTTAGAAGTAATATTTTTTCTATTTCCATAAAAATATTCAATGATAAACCCATTGCCATATCGAAATCATGCTGATAGCAAATCATTGCCTAATTGAAAGTAGGTTGTTTGAAGGTAAAGAATAAATAACTCCATTATAGTTTTTATGCTTGGCTTTATTCTACTCGCCAAATTCCTATCATTTTCTAATTTATTTCTTATTGTAGTCTTAAAAGGAGCTCAGATTTATGAACTGTTGGCAAATGAGGATGTTTGCTTTGGTGTAGGGTTAGAATTTTTCGTTCAATATCGATAAAATCATGTTTACATTTAAATGATGTCTTATAATATATTTAATTTTCTAACACTGACGTAGTTTTCTACGAAACATCAAAACACTATATACTACACTCGATACGCGTTTCACCAACCAAGTTGGCATCATCTGAATGTGATTAAAACTAACCTTATGCTAAGAATGTATCCCATTTATATCTTAACTTTTGTAACGGTTGACCCACTAACCAATAAATTGGGCTATTTGGGAAGGGCCCTCTGTCACTATTTTTACACTTTATGATTTCCAAGCTTTCAAATGCATCCAGCTGTCTAGTATTTTTTACATTCCTAATTAATCTTAAATTGCTAATATCTACTTTATAGTTGTTCTGAAACTCATGTTGGGCAACACTAGACTTATCTGTTCTACCATATTTGAGATGGGCCATATGCTCTTTAAATCTAATTTGAATTGATCGTCTAGTTTGTCCAACATACTTTTGATTAGAGTCCTTACAGCTAATTTCGTAAATTCTGGACTTTTCGTTTGTTTCAATTCTGTCTTTTGGATTGCCTAAAAGTTGTTATAGTTTTTTTTCCCGATGAATGAACCACAGTCATACCTACATCTTTAAAAATCTTACCAATACCACGTTTGAATCGAAAGTGGATCGAAAGGAGTTGATACAAATTTCGGATTTTCTCCTTCCCTTTTCAAAGGTCGAGGACTCTTTAAATTTTCTTTTCCTAATTATTTTAGCAATTAAACTTACAGAATACCCATTACTCGCAGCTTTATCCTTAGTCAATGCCCATTCTTTTTCAAACCTCTCTTTATTGAAGGGGAAGCTTAATAGACGATGGACTAGAAAAGTAAAACTCGCCATTTTGTGTTGAGCACAATGGTGAGAGTCCTTAGGGATATATCCTCGAGTACTGGTATCTTTTCTGTATATGTCAAATTCTAACTTATTTTCACTATTTTTATCCTCATACATCTAAAAATGGTAGTTGTCCAGAGTTTTCAGTTTCATATGTAAATTTGACGCAAAACGACTATTTAATTTAGTAAAAAAGAAGTTATCAATATCAGCGACTTTTGTATCAAACGCTGCAAAACTATCATCCACATACCTAAGCCAAACCCTGAGGAAATACTCAAATTCTTCTTTTGCTTCCGTCTCGAATCTGTTCATGAAGAGACTGGCAATAAATGGTGACAATGATTTACTCATTGCTGTTCCTTCATGTTGTTCGAAGAAATTATCGTTGAATGGAATGCAAAGTTTAGTGAGTTGAATATATTCTTTTACTCCATATTGACTGAAATTGTTTAATTCAAGTACATCCTTAAGGTAGTCCAAGCTCTGTGATATAGGAACACTTGGAAATAATGAACAAACGTCAAAGGAGGTCAAAATTTCACCTTCTTGCAACTGAATATTTTTCACCTTATTAATGAAATCATTGAAATTAATCACAGAGAAACTAGATGATGCAATAGATAAATTTTCGAACTCCTAATTTTCTATTATATTTGTTGGATCCTTATTTAATTTTGAATATTGTCCCTCACTTATTATTATAATCGTAATTTTTTGTGTTATGTTATATAATTGCACCAAAAATTATGGCAATCCTTTTAGCGCAGATGTTTATTTAACAATAATAATTTATAGGACAGGAAAATGCGGGTAAACGTCATGTGCATATATAAATAATGAAAAAGTCTACAATTATAATTCGAGACTTTTGCATACTTTTTATATCAACTAGAAACAATGAATCAATAGAAATGATAATCGTTTGTGTGATATTATTTTTAAGAGCAGTAAAAGCTATTGCTTAAGAAATACGATTCCAAGTCTTTATTTTCCATTTGTGTGTAATTTACAAAGCTTTCATGAACAATGAATCGAAAAGCCTTCAACATCGAGGCTTGCACACAGTGTAAACATAATTAAAAAATAATCCTCTTAAAATACACTACGCAATATTGACTAACAAATAAAATACATTAATAAAACTAATTTAAAGAATGTCATCACACAAACAGTTTAGTTGTAGCATCTGTTTGGAGACCAAGTGAAATGGCTGAAACTGATTTATATAAAGGAAGGGGAGGCAAAGGTAATATATTACTAGAATGTTTCTTATTAGGAGAAACGGTGTAATAAAAGACAAATTGAGGCAATATGTGAAGAAAATATTTCTTTTGTAGGTTTATGTTGATGGTATGCTACTATCTCTCAAAAACTGAACTGCTTGTTCGTCCTTACTTTCAACCACTTTTTCTCACGCTGTGTGTTATAAAGTATTTAAAATGATAATTAAAATGAATATAAAAATACAAATCAAATATGTTTAAAACCACATGCTATTCTTTGATGAATGGAATATTCAGTAGAAAACAATTTTGTTGGCAGTTAGTTGTCCGTTATGTTACCAGTTACTTTGATTTTTAAACCTGCTAGCAAATATCATAGCAAGTTGAAGGTAAGATTGTTTTATCGGTTACTCTAGAGTACCTATGAAAGAACTAGAGCAAATGCAAATTCAGTAAGTGAACTCCAAGATTCAGTACCAGTAACATAAATTCAGTACTTTAAAATTTATAGCAGTAGCAACACTGATGGCGTGTAACATTTTCAGGAGCTCGGATTCACTCCTGCGATTAGTAAAAAACGAACCTCAGATGGAGTTGATCTCGTATTCCCCAGGTAAGGAGGCTGGCGAAATGTTGAATTATGGCGTCAATTAATTTGCCTGGAAGTGTTATATGGTATTTTCTACAATACGTTAAATGCAATGGGAGTATCAACAAGCTGGGTTTAGTAGCCATTTACAGGGCATTTAAAATAGTGGTATTTTTAAAAACTCATATCTGCCATCAGTTACACCAGAACTTCCAGATTTAGGAGGATTCTAGATAAAATGCTACTTGAGGGCGTGAGCATGTATAATTTAAACTAGATATAGAATACATGTTTTTTTTTTAATTCAAATTTATTAGTATTCAATATTCATTACAATCAGAATTACACAATGCATAATTTATACAGAAGAAAATTGGAAGACCAAAAAAATAATAATAATATAAAAATGAAAATATATATTCTTATCCCAATACCAACCTGTGATATTAACGATACGTAAGCACAGAATGACTTGTTTTGTGAAGTAGACCACATAATTTGGTTCATATTCGCCAATAGTTAGGTGCATATACACATGTATAGTACAGAACCTAATCTATACTCATACAGAATCTATTTACATACTTATATATGCACTGATATGTACTTATACGCATGTAGAGTGTGGACCAAATTAGATGGGATTTGGGGTTTTCTCTAAAACTATGGCAGATAGACTAAAAACAATATAGGTGTCCTGAGCTCAATTTTCAAGAAACAAGCAATGGCGTGCAAACTGCGATCGTCTATCTTATTCGACTACCGAGCTACAGAGTGTTTTTGAAAAATTGTCATTTTTGGATGACCTCTATATTTCAATTACCTCGTGTCGAATCGAAAATCGAGTAACACATTCTTAAGGCACTTTTTTTGAGTAGAATCCGTTGCTGATATGAAGAAAATTATGTATGCCTCATTTAAGATATAGACATAATTTTTGTTTTTTTTAAACAGAACATTCTGTAAATTATTTCATTAATCGATCACAACATAAATTAGCTTTCCAACGATATGTTATATGTCATATTTATCATTAGAAAAAGTGGTTAATTTTTGAAAAATTAAATATGTTTGTGAGGAGGCCATGGAAAACTATTAACAACAACATTTCTTATAATATAAAATAATTTTGCCAAAAATAGGAAATACTAAACTACAACAAATGTTCGAATTGTCTTCCATTCCGGCCTTCAGTTTTTCCGTGCTAATCCCAAGAAATTTTGTGACAAGTAGCCAAAACAAGTTCCATCTCGATTCAATGCTTTCACCATTTACCTCATAAGCCCCATTTTGATATGCAAGGGTAGAAGGATGATTTTGTCTCTTTCTACCAATGGTTTGTTGATGACGTTGTATGTTCCTTCAACCATAACTTTCCTTACAGACTATATTCTCTTAATCCAGTGCTCATTCTTAGCTCTGCTGTACCAAAGACATAAAAAATAGGAATCTTTCATATAATCACCTTGCTCTCTAAGGAGGAAGTTTACTATCTTTAGATCAACACAAATCACCCACTGATGTTTTTCATACTTGATTTTTTTTAGAACTAGCGATATTGTCATACTCCTGGTAGAATGTCCAACAGGTATAGAGCCATATTTGTTACCATCGTGTAAAAGGACACATTTCAAACTTCGTTTGAACTATCAATAAAAAAGACGCCATTCGCCTGGTGTGTATTCTGACAAGCCCTTTTTCTCTAAGAGGCAATTTATATCATTACAGAATATCAGGTTACTTTCCTGAGAGAAGAAGGGCAGCAGATCCTTTTCTCTCTTACGATAAAATGTAATATTAGTACCTGAATAGAGTTGGTTATTTTCATTTAACCTGGAGACAAGTAAGTTGTAAGGCTGGGGTCTCTAATGAGATCATACAACTCTTGTTGAGCGAAACGTAGTAGATTTGCTTAAGCCCCTTCAAAATTACTGTCGCTCTCTCCAGATCTGTCTCAGATGTTGATGTATCAACTATGTATCATCTGAGAGCATAGGCAGGTTGTTGAACGATGGAACGAATATTTCTTCAGAATGCGGTAGAGGTCTCCTCGCTGAATCCAGATCAGGATATATCCATTTGTGCCGATTATTACGATTGATGCCTTTGATGTTTACGAGACAAAAATAGCAGTCGTCAAAATTTTACAACGAAATGTGGAGTCCAACATTTATTCTGGTCTCCTAACTGGACGCCAAAATAAGTCAGATATGCCCTTTTTCACAGGTTTTTTGTTTTCTGCTTTCTTTCAAAGTGTAGTCATCACATATGTAACAAAAAACATCTGAATGAATCACACAGCTACGTCTGCTTGTGGAAGCCATAGTTTTTATACAACGTATTTTCCCACTAAGACTCAGTACCAAACTGAATACCAAACTGAACTGCAGAATGTGGGCGTAGACACCGGTGACTATCGGCTAGCATGAATTATTTCGTGGATGAGGGTTGGGTTTTATGGTCATGGGGAATATCCGGTAGGGCCATTTAGACCCTAATTTTAGGTAAGAAAATACTACTTTGGTCTCTGAATACACCATTATTTCATTAAGTTTGCATTTGATCAGACCAAAATTTGTTATATTGTATCTCAAAAACAAGAGCTCCTTCGAAAAAAACCGCGATATACTTTTAGATTCAGCACATCAAAAAGATCTCAAATCAGTGCTTAGTTTTCCGGCACCACGAAAAAATTTTTTTTGTAGACCTGTGTGAGCTCTTTTGATTTACTATTATAGTACACTGAAAAACCGACAAAAACGTTTCAAAAAAATTTTTTAAGGTACAACCACATGGGACCTTCACAGAATAATAGATTAGGCCCTTGGCCATCTAAATTGGCCAATTACAACATTTTTTGGGAGGTCCAACTTTTTTTTATTATGAAAAATGTCATAAATCTGTCAAAATTAATTTTTCGTACTTTTTCACACATCCCTCACGATATCTCCGGAACCAATTGAGATAATCAAGTGTTTTTTTTTTTTAGTCGATAAAGGAAACGTGAGCGGAGGTGACTGAATTAATTTAGTCTTTATGGAAAACCTAGTTTTTTTATAAAATTAGGTAATACTTTAACATTTATTTTTCTTGCAGTATTTTTTTCAGTAAGCGAAAAAACTTTTTTGTTTTAAGGAATTTTGCCACAGTATATGCATACGGAATAAAATTAACACATCAAGGAAGTTTTTTAAAAAAACGCAATACTCTACGACTTATACGTTTCAAGTTATTGTTATTTGAAATTAAGTATCTGCGGGCAGGATATTTCCCCAGGTTCTACTGTGCTTTAATCAGTGTGCTATGCGTGTTGTGGGTGCATACTATTAAGTATTATTTTTGACATATCTTTAATATAAATTTTATTTTCCTAAGCACTTAGGTTTTACTTATCATTATTTACATTGCACATTATTTAAAATCCATTATGTTTATATATTAAAACCTAAAATTGAATTAAAAAAAATACGAAATAATTATTTATTTTAAAATATAAATTTAAAACTTGTTATAAAAAATATTTTAAAAATCGTCGACGTCGGAATCTAAAGATATCTAGACACCTTAAGCAAAACAGGTACAACTGTTGTTACAGACCCTGTCGGAACATCTTATTGACAAACTTTGCCTTACAATATCGGGCACAGATTCTTGACTAGAAAAAGTTGCCTTCCAAACATTTTCTTCAAATGTCCAACCGTATCGAGTTGGATCTTCCATCTGCATGTATTGTATATGGCTATTGTACTAAATTTTTAATTGATACAGACACCTGGCTCCGTGGTCTAGAGGTAATGTACTTGCCTCAAAACTTCGGGGTCCCGGGTTCGATTCCCGGTCGAGGAACTGGGATTTTTCTGTGAGAGAGATTAATCGTAGTATACTCGGACATTGGGTGTGTGTACATTGTCTCTAAATGTGTAGCCCTCTCCCACACAAGGTCATTCCAGACCTTCAGGGATAAAGAGGGTTGTAATTTCATGTGGTGTTATTATTATTATATTATTATACCTAAAAAAGAAAATAATTACATGTAGGTGTTTTGTTTCTTTTTTTAATAGGTATGGGCGATCTAGAAAAATAATTATTACCTTTTTAAATGTTGTCTAAAAGCATGGTCAGTAGGAGGCAGCTCGGAAGCTGGCCGATTTGTACTTGTTAAGTCCCATCGCAGTTCATTTAGGGATTTTATATTTTTTGTTTTTATTCTTATACAGTGTGGAAATTAAGTAACGCATAAAGTCAGTAATTCCATTGATATTAATTTTTTTGGAAAAAAAAATCTCGAAGGGGTATAGCGATCTTTACTTCGGCAAATATTTTCAGTCTAATTTCAGTTTCTTATGTCATTTATTTTTTAAGTTATGACGTCATCGACTCTTTTTTTTAAATGACAACCTTTTTTATTATTGATTTTGGTAGTAGTTTTTATTCTGGTTCCGACCGTATAAAATTTTCAATATGTTATTATTTGAAAAAATCGAGAAAAACAGTCTTAAAGTTCCAATAACAAAAATTCATTAAATTGGGAAATTTAAATTTTTTATATAAAACATCGAATGCCGTTTTCTTCCCTATTTTATACATGGCATTAGTTCTGTCACAACCAGTTAGGCAATGAATCGTTAATACTTTCATATTTCCTCTCCTAAATTTGCCACAATATTGTTAATTGACAAAAAATGTATATTCTTACTATGTCCTAATTGTATAAATATATTCCTTTGGGACATACATATCTGGTGTTTCACAGTAATAATGTAAAAGCAAAATCAGGACATCAGTATCAACAGATTTTACCAGAATTGTATTACCTGATTTTAATTCTGATAACATAAAATAAACATTCCATTGTTAAGCATTAAATAATATATAAAAACTCAATAAAAATAATACTCATTCGCATTCACATTACACAAAGAAAAGTTTGTTTTCTAACTGACAATATATGTATAATATAAGATTACTTGTATTCAATAGTCTACACTCTACACACACTTGAGTGGCGCCGCGGTGAGGCGCATCTAGGATCGAAAAACTCGTAACTTTAAAAAACGGAATCTCGAAAACTATAAGTCGTAGAGAACTGACTTTTTTTTTAAAAACTTCCTTGAAGTGTAAGCTTTATTTCATACACTTATGGTATGACAAAATTCTTAAAATAAAAAGTTTTTCGCTTATCGAAAAAAATGCAGCAAGGAAAGTAAACGTTCCAGTTTTACCTAGTTTTACAAAAAATTAAATTTTCCATAAAAACGAAATTAAAGCAGCTGACTTTCACATTTCCTTTATCAATTAAAAAAAAATACCTTTAATTATCTCGATTGGTTCCGGAGATATCATGAGGGGATGTGTGAAAAAGTAAGAAAAATTAATTTTGACAAAATTATGACATTCTTCGTAATAAAAGTTTGACCCTTCAAAAAAATGTTGTAAATTGGCCATTACAGATGGCCAAGGACCTAGGCTATCATGCTGTGAAGGTCCCCAAGTGGTTGTACCTAAAAAAAATTTTTTCAAGAAGGAAGCTACTTTTTCCCCGTTTTACGGTGCACTATTACTGTTAGTCGCCATGTTTATGATTATCCCGATTTTCTTGTAATTTCCATTAACCTCAATGTGTTTTCTTGTGAACATTTTTTTAATAATTTTTTTCATATCTCTTTTATGTATATAATTTGTTAGTCCTAGAGTTATCCAGGGTTCTATTTTATTAACCTTATTTTTTCATTGATACTTGTAGACGAATTATTTATAAAAGATTTCGTTTGTTAATGAAAATATCATAGCTAACTTGTGTATTATACAGTTATCGCTAAACAAATAGCATAATAGTTAGAAAGGTTGGTTAAAAAAATCATTGGCTTTATCTCAATATAACCTTATTGTCCTATTTATTTACAAACATAATGATCTATTATAATTGAAGAAGTTTCAGTTGTTCTTATTTATAAAGGAAATAAAGCCGTTCTCAGCTGGTATATTCAAGTATTGATTGACATCGTTATTATTTTTATTTTATATATTAATATTAATATCTCCCAAAAAATATTTCGATTTTATTCTTGTTTCTTAATTGTTTGTATAGTTCATATATCATATATTATCAACTCAGTTACTGGTACTGCTAGACCAGACACCAGTACTACTTTACGTTCGTTATCGGAAAAAAATTTTAGGTTTTTTTTCATATTAAATTTACATTATTTGCAAATATATGCGTACTTATTTTATTTGGTTTATTACCTAATTATGTTAGTGGGTCGGTCAGTTGATTCCATAGTGCGTTCCTTTGGAACACTTTCCAGGATGAAGTCGCTTTGGTAATAAAGGTACTGATGTAGATAGATACATGTCATTCTGACAAATAGTTAGCGATTAAAATATTTAGGTGAGTTAGGTAATTGGACTCACTTATCTATAGTCACAGAATCACAGTAGGACCAAATTAAGTAATAATATTAGTGATGTGTGCCAACGACAATGAAAAAGAAAATGCTATGACAATGTCTGTCATTAAATATTAAATACTATAATCTGCTGTATACCAGAAATAACTTTGTTGAATAAGAGGCTATATTTTTGGAGACAACGGGTATACACCTGGTATCAGACTAAATGGTATTAATATCAACACCATGGATGTTGAGTCAAATACACTTATCCTTTAGTGTTGATATTATTGAAACATTTTCATCAAAAGTAGTAGAAGCAAAAGTTGTTCCCTATTAACATAAACATAATTGCATTTTGTGTTTATTATTTCATAAACTAAGGTAATATATTAATGTTTTTTATATAATATGCATGTTTTGCCATCGTTTAATGTCAACATAGTTTGTAACTTTAATATAATTACTATAATTATTTGAATGAATAAACAAAATATATCTTTACCTAATTACTCTTGGCTAATTAACAATTAAAGCCAACAAATTTTGAACTCGGTTAATTGTAAGCGAGTTTATATCAAAATTAATTGCCTTTGTTGCCTTGATATTTTGCATAATTAATGACGAATCTCATTTGGTTGTGGGAGAGAGCAGGGTGTAAAGTCACATGGGATATCGATTACTGACTTGCTTAAAAGAATTGAAAAAACAAAGAAGTCGATTTACCGAGCTCGGTGGGCTGAAGCGTTACGTGACAAACGTAGCTGGTCTGCTGTCTATTGACTCTCGAGTTCAAATCCCGGATTCGACTCTGACAAATTCGAAGGGATTGGTTGTGTCTACGTTATTCAATACATGTGCCTGCTTGGTTGAGGGACTGCATTGGCTTCTCGCTCGGTGGTTTTGAGTTAAATTTTCCACCGTAGAACTAAGATAATTCACAAAATATCATAGTAGGTGTTCGGGCATTGGATGTGTGTTCGGTATTCCAATTATGTTGTGGAAAAACTTATTTCCTATTTCAGTTTCGGTAACGGTTCGGATTCCACTACTCCGACATAACGCGGCTTTACGAGTGCTATACTACCATCTAAGGCACTCGTACGGGGTAGACCAGACACCAGTGCTGCCTTACGTCCCCGGAGATATTGAGTCCGTTGTCGCGAACGAGAAATGCCGGATTTACTGGAACTACTCGTTCCCGACTGTCAGGCTAATCCAAGCCAACAAGCCTGACATAGTCCTCCTCGACCATCAACTCAAGGTGATGTATGTTATCGAGTTCTCGGCACCTGCTGAGAAAAACATCACCTTGAAGGAGGAGGAGAAACGGACCAAATATCGCGATCTCCGGTACGAGCTCCAAGTGCTGTACCCAGGCTACTCGGTCAAAATGGTCGTCCTTATAATCGGTGTACTCGGAGGGATAAAGCCTACGCTGCTCTCGGAACTGAAGATCATACCAGCCTGCCAAAAACCAGCCGAGTGGCTGGCAGGCCAAATGCAGAAGGCGGTCATTCTGGGTTCTCTCCGTCTGCTTAGGGCACACGATTCTGGTATCTACAGTCACTAACCCTGCGGGATGTGGGGAGTGGCTGTAGTTGATGCGCCGGCGCGACTCCCGTGAGGCGTCGGAGGCCACGGGAGGACTGACCGGCATCGGGAAAATCGAAAAAAAAAAAAAAAAAAAAAAAAAAAAAAAAAAAAAAAAAAAAAAAAACACCACATGAAATTACAACCCCCTTTATCCCTGAAGATCTGGAATGACCTTGTGTGGGAGAGGGCTACACATTTAGAGACAATGGACACACACCCAATATCCGAGTATACTACGATTAATCTCTCTCACAGAAAAATCACAGTTCCTCGACCGGGAATCGAACCAGGAACCCCGAAGTTTCGAGGCAAGTACGTTACCTCTAGACCACGGAGCCATAAATAGGTTTGAACTTTTGATGTGACGGTAGAAATACGAAGGAGTTTCCACAGACACCAAATCACTACGCGACGCGCATTTCGTCAACAAAATAGACACCATCTGGAGATGACTAAAACTGGTTTTAATAATCTTCAGATGATGACAACTTGGTTGGCGAAATGTGGGTCAAGTATAATATGTTTGAGGAAACCACATTTGTGTTACACTACTTTTATATGAATATACAATTGAGTAGTAGTGAGAGGTATGTGAAACTTCTCATATGGTCCAAATGCTACTATCCGACCGACATCATAGATGTCTCTGTAGCGAATAGCGACTTGCGAAGCAAGTACCGAGAGCGGCGACCTCTAGCCCAGGTGTACTAAACTACTGTTATTAAATATGATTTGAACGAAACAACTACTCAGCGGGTAAATACCCCGACCTGCATTGGATTATACCTTCAAATCATGATAAATCGGTAGCCAATATCATTTGTCAATTCCTAACCAGACATAGACCGGTTTCGAACTTATTAGTTCTCCTCAGTATGCTATAGGTTATGGAACAGACAAATGTTAGTGGCCAACCTGCTAGTCATACTGACTACGATAAATTGAGTCCGATCTATCATGATTTGAAGGTATAATCCAATGCAGGTCGGGGTATTTACCCGCCGAGTAGTTGTTTCGTTCAAATATTGAATATACAATTGTTTGTCATTTATTCTCTTTGGTTCAGAAGGACGTTACTACTATATTATCATTATTTTAACCAATATTAATCAACCTCCAAATGCGAAATTTCTTAAAATGAAGTATGTCGTCATTTTCTGTTCTTCCCATTGCCCCTATATTTTCTGACGGAATAAAATAACATGAACCGAACTCATATACTATTATAAATTAGTACTAAATTTACTCTAAACTGATTTACTCATTACTCATTAGTAACTGGCAATCATTTAACTGTGCTGATAGATTTGTAGTCAATTAATTAACAAAGTAGAGTAATGCCAACATTATTACTATTATGTTGTGGACACATTTATTATCAGTTCTAAGTAGAAATTAAATATGTACACTCTCCAATGATCTAAACAAATACATATCGATATATTGGGGATAAATCTGAATAAATATTAATAGAAATAGTCATTTTATGCCCTGTAACAGTTCCAATGGAATGAGACATATATAGGGCGGTCATGATGGTCGTAGAAGCAATACGCCATATTAAAATGTTCTAGAAATCACCAACCGTTTACTTATTTGGTAAATTATACTGCTAAATAAACATTTAAGGCAGATCTAAATAAACACGTTACATTGGCGCCTCAAATCAGTGGCGGCTCGTGATATTGTCTACAGAGAAGGCTTGAAATTTAAAAGGCAACTAAGTTTCAATATGATTACAATTTGCACATTTCCCCACCACCCTTGAGGTAGTACAACGGCGCGTTACATTTTTTTGTCGTGCGTTGATCGCCAGATTAGCCTTACTATCCCACTTAAATTATAACTTCTAATAAAAATCAAAATAGTTTTGGAAAAAAATTGATAAACAAGTGTTTTTCTACAAACAAAAAAATTTTATTCATTATCACTGCCAGAGTGTGAAATTATTACTTTTAATTAAAATTAAAATAGTTTTGAAAAAGAAGTACATAAAAAATATTTTCTAAAAAATAAATAACGTAATAAATATTTTTTTCTAAAATAATAACTAACTATATTAATCTTTGGTGTAAAGTTTAAATATTTTTATAAATCAGTGGTAACTTGCGATTTTCAGAACTAGCAAAATGGTTTCTTCATAAAATGAAAATAAATCATTTTTCTTCAACCCTGACAAAAAAACGTTTCTGAATTGAAATAAGCGATATATTTGACAGGCGGTCTAGTAAATGTTTTTATGCGTTTGAGTGCTGGAAACGATCGTTCTACAGAAGCTGAGGTTACCGGAATTGTTGACACTAAGGATAAAAGTTTGTACAGCTCGGAGAGACAGCTTTTTAAATTATTATTATATATAAAAATAAACATTTCTTGAGGCGATTTTGAATTTGCTAAAAGTTGCTGGTCAGAATATAACACACATAGTTCATTTCTTAACGAAATATGGTTAAAAAAGGGATACTGGTCCATTAGACTGTTAGGAAATGATTCAGAAAACATTATAAAATTATTAGGATTTACTAAATTAAAACATTGCAAAGTATTTAAATCGGAAAATCTAATTTGAATTTGAACTATAATGGTGTCCAAAATTTCTGTAAAAATTTGTTTGTAATGTATGCCTGTCCTGTCAAAGTTATATGTTGTCTTTCTTTTTTTAACTGTGGCTCATTATCTAATTCTTCAATATTTTATAAAAAAAACATTATATAAAATATTGAAATGTATTTCGTTATTGCGAAATTCCTTTTAATTTAGATGATATAAGTGAATTAAGTCTATGTTTAGAATATGTTATATCAGTTAATTTATTTTAAAAATCATTTTAAAAACCTTTAGAAAAAATATGAAATTCTTATTCAACAATAACGATTTTAATCCGTAAGTTGCTCTTAAAGTCTGATCGTCATTTAAAAAGTCTTCACTTTCCAAAATAAAAGTAAAGACTTCAATAAGTTTTTTCCTGTATGTGTCAACAGTGAAAACAACTCTAGATGAAAAATTCCAATGAGTGGGAGGATTACTCGGAATTCTATGTTCCATAATTCTATTTAAAATATCAGACCTTTTACTAGATTTTGAAAAAAATGACGAAAAACCAGTAATTCAAAAAACATATTATAACTTCTTTAATTCCGCTACAAGCTTTACTCAAAACCAAATTTAATTTGTGTGCGTAACAGTGAGTGAAGTAAGCTTGAGGAGCAATATATTTTATTTTAGTTTGGAGTCCATTAAGATGTCCTGACAACCGCAGCGCCGTCATAGGTTTGTGCAACTAATTTATTTTTCAAATCAAATTTATCAAATTCGTCGATTAGTAATTTTAATAAACTGTCCGCGTTTCTTCCACTACTCACATAAAAAAAACCAACAAACCTTTCAACAACTTCACCGTGCATTACGTATCTAAAAATTACGGAAAGTTGAAATTTGCAAGTAATGTCTGTCGTTTCATCAATTTGCCACGAGGGGATTTCGCAATTATGTAGTTCTTCATAAATTTTGCCTTTAATAATGAAGCTAATACTCTCAATTAGGTCATTTTGTATTGACTTAGGCGTCATGGAAAAAACAGTGGCGTTATTCAAAAAGTTCTCTAATTTTGGAACATACGTTTTTAAAAAATCTATTAGCTTCTTGAAATTTCCTTTATTATACGAACCGCGTTTCTCGTCATGTCTTCGAAAATAATTATCCTGAGAAGATAAATATATAACGGCATCAATTAATGTTTTCAATATTTCTCTATTTTCACAGACTTTTTTCATTAAAATTTTCTATTTCTCTTTTATGCGCAGAATCCAAGAAATTTCCAATATTTTGTTTACCCAACATTTCGAATTTAATGCAAGATGAAATATGCTCCTGAGATTTTCATGCCTTTTTAAACCTCGTGACAAATTTTGCAAATTATTAAACCCAGTCCTGTCCCAAATTGAGGATTGATCATTAGTAAATAACAAACATTTCCTACAATATAATTTGTTTCTAACTGCTAATGCCGTTAGCCACTCAATTTTTTGATAATTGCTATCGCTAAACCCTCTGTTTTGTTTACCACTTGCGAAAACTAATGAAGGCATTGACGGTGCAGGTCTGACCATTTTTTTAATTCTTACCTTTTGATCATAACTAAGAGAGCACTCATTTCTCAACTACCTGTTAAATATTTTATGTATGTTTATGTTCTTCCACGAAACCATAAATTGCCACTGTCCTTGTTCTATAAACTGTTGTGAGAAAGAGGATCAACGCTCAACTGAAGTGCGCTAGAAAGAGATGGGATGCTAGAGGCTAGCTGCCTTAACTTTACAGATTCAGAATGTTTGCTGATACACCCAGTAATTCAAGGTCACAAACAATATATTGAAATGGGGATTGGCTCGCCGCTAGCCTCAGTTCATCCAAGTAAGCGCGATGAGAAACCGGGAAATATGCATACGTGGAGTGAATTATCCGGACTACAATGTTCCATGTTTGTAGAAAGGAAATGCAAAATTTTTTTTACACTGAAAATGAATTAATGATGATGAATTATAAACAACATTGGGAATTGAGATGTACCTAAGTAGAAATTTCTACTTGTGAAAAATATTAGTTTGGAGATATTCTGCTTCCTCCAAAATTGTAGAGGAGGCTCAGCCACACCTACCTCCCCTGACGATCCGCCACTGAAATATATTAAACTGTCGGGTCGTCATAATCACAAATAAACTCAAGATGAAACTAATATCGTTTTAATGAAATTTTATAAACAAATCCCTTCTACCGTTAGCTGCGAGTAAGTATGACACACTATAAACATTGGTTAACTATTCAACACCTTAATGTCGGTTATCGTCCAAAGACTGCACAGATGACTCAGATGAGTGTATCTCGCGCAGAGTAGATCAGTAGATAGAAGTTATTGGTCTCTACTGTGACATGTGCTATTACCTAAAGAAAACATTTGGTAGAGAAAATTGTGTTTTCGTAAAAGCCTGAAAACCAGTAAATCCTAGGATTTATGCGCTAAACCGAGCATTTACTAATTTGATTTGGTAAATCTACGAAAAATTGTATTTTCATTATAATTTTGGATTTTCCTTCGCCAAAACCATCAATCTTAGGATTTTCCAGTTCGTGTTAGTAATTCTACTAGAGTCTATAGCCAGATCGGTCACTTTGGGACCCGCCCTTGTTATTAGTTTACAACATGTATTTCATTGATTTCACTATGTTCCTTGCTCTACAATAATCTCCTTTTAATTAATTTTCCTTGCCGTAAGATGTCCTTTTTTTTGCAATTTTCCTGATAATAAAAATTACAAAAAAGGACATATTAGCGCAAATAAAATTAATTAAGGGGGAAGGATATACATTTTAATGGTTATTCTTTTTTTTATTAAATTGTCTTAACCTCGCTATTACCAATACGCATCATAAGATTGGCCGCATTTGCTTGGTAAAAGCCCAAAATTGAATAATTTATACAATTTTTCGTACATTTACTACATTAAATTGGTAAATCCTCGTCAATCCTAGGATTAACCCATTTCGAGCATTTACAGTAACATATGGAGCAAGTAATAATTTTGTTAAATCAAATTATTTCCATTGTAATTTAAGAAAAAATCTCTTGATTTAAGATTTAGCAAATTCATTCCGACGTTATCCATAGTAAAACGAAATAAATATCTTGAAATTTTCATCCAAGGCATTTTTCAGTGAATTGTACCCATCTATCATTCTAAATACGAAACATCCGTGGATGCCTATTTATTTCAATTAGTATAAACAAAAAAACATTTATTATCCATTTCTATGTACATCACTCTTGTTTCTCCTTGCATGAAATAATAAAAGATTGCCCTTATTATGATTTAAAGTGAAAAATATCTTAACTTACCTGGCTAGACGTCTACAATCTTCCTCTGTGAAATATGGTCTTTGATGTTTTATTGCCCACTCTCGCTGAATTTCATGGAGGTAAGTACTTTATATTTATTTATTTTTTATGGCTACATGATGAGAAAAAATATAAATATAATAGAGATAATAAAGAAAGGTTACATTGGCAATACAGTTTTCATCACCCTCCCTTTTTAAAGTTACGCGAATGTCAGACATTAGGAAATGTGTATAATAAACAAAAGAGACATTTTTGTCACACTTTTACAAACGAAGTTTCTATAATACAGTGAGGTAATATAATACCTCACCAATATTATCATGGTATATTTGATTTGAAATTAAAGATATGTGGTTGCACACAGCCATCCTGAATTTAAAAAAACTTTTAAAAGTGTATAAATCTTTTTCTCAAAGCGATCGCCATACGTGGTAGGGTCTACCGCAAAACAAAAAAGCGTGTGAAGCATACTGCCGCCGGTAACAAATAAAATAAGTCGAAAGTATATTTATTTTGTACCGAAAGGATGGCGGTATCTCTGTATTTTTTAGTAGTAAAGATGGTTATGCTATAATGGGTGTAACATGATCATGGTACACCCCCTTTTCTCCTTCAGTTGTTAAGATGATTGAAATTTGGGATGTCTTAACGTCATATACGTCTTAAATGGCCCTAATTTTCGATTTTTAAATGGAACACCATTTTTGAATTCTCCATAATTTTCTGAATCCAACGATATCAAGTAAGTGACATTTCAAACGTCAATTATATTTATAATATAATTTTTAGTTTTCCATTTAAGTGTGCCATGACGGTTCCGATTTATTCTAAACGGTCCGTGTAATGCTAGAAAAATCGAAATCCCGTCAAAAATACTAAATTGATTCACGTGATTTATAAGCAAATAAAGTTCATCAAAATGGTTTTTGGGGAAAAACAAAATTTTTTCAAATGGAACCATATTGATACCGTTTATTACCATTTATTAGTACTATTAATAAGGAATTTATTATTTCGTATTAAAATGTGCGATAAATATAAACAACTGTAGCTGTAGCTGAAAGAAAATAAGAAAATACAATTTTGTTCTAATTAACTTGTTATATATAAGGTGACTTTGAAATACAAAAAATGAACACAAAACATTACAACAGTTATTTAAAATGCTGTCCAACTTCTGGACCCGCATAGCTGTTTCTCGAAGAACGTTTGCCAATTGGTGGGCCGTTATGCTATTAATTTCGCGTCTTACTCGTAGCTCCAGGTCTTCACGGGTTGTAACGGCGGTTGCATAGATAATATTTTTTAGATGACCCCAAACAAAGATCAAGGGGTGTTAAGTCAGGTGACCTTAGAGGCCACCTCACAGGACCATTCGTCGAAAATACGATTTCTCCTAATCTCCGTTGAAGGTAATCAATTACTCTTCTTGAATTATGGGAGTAGAGCCATCTTGTTGGAAATACATTCCTTGTCGTAAATGGAAAGGTAATTCAGCTATACTGTCCTCAATTTCATTTTGCAGAAATCCCAAGTATCTAGCACAAGTCAGCACAAATATTATTGAATCAATGATTTTACTACCGATTATTCCAAGCCAAACATTGAAACCGAACCGCACTTGAAAGTTACCCTCCCGTAATAAATTTTGATTTTCTTGTGACCAATATTTTGTATTTTGTCGGTTAAATAATCCCAAACTTGTAAACCTAGACTCCGAAAATAAAATCATTCCCAAAAATCATTGTTTGGCTGCATGTTATTCTGCAAAATCCAATTCCATCCTACGTTCGTAATCATTTTCGTACAAGTGCTGGTGCAGTTGGTATTTAAAAGATGTATAGTGGTATTTGTGCAAAATTCGGCTTACTGTTTGGTGACTGATTTGCAATTCAAACCCAATTTGCCTTAAAGAAACAGTCTTATCAACTTCAACTCGAGCCAAAACATTAATTTCCGTTCCTTCGTCAAGAATGAAATTTTCTTCGGGATCATCGTTGGGCTCACTTCGGAATTGATTTTCAAGACAATTAAAATAATTTCTCGCTGGACATTGTTTATCAGGATATCGGTCGACATAAAGGTGTTTAGCCGCAACGACATTTTTTCTACATTCCCCATAAATAATTAACATGTTACTTTTTCATCCCTTGTATAAATTTGCGGCATTTTGAACACAATTAACAAGAATTTTAAAAAATGTTTAAAGACACAAAACAAGACAAGGCAAGACAAAAACAACGGTAAACCAACAAATGTTTGACAGGCTAAATATTTCGTTGTTTTCAAAGCCACCTTAGTTACTTCTTAACGTTTAATTAGAACAAAATTGTATTTTCTTATTTTCTTTTAGCTGTAATATTGTTTGTATTTATCGCACATTTTAATATGACATATAAATAAATTCCTTATTAATAGTACTAATAAATGGTACTACGATACCAATATGTCCATTTGAAAAATTTGAGTTTTGCCACAAAAACCATTTTGATAAACTTTATTTGCTCATAAATCACGTAATTTAGTATTTTTGACGGTATCTCGATTTTTCTAGCATTACATGTGTCATTTAGAATAATTCGGAACCGTCATGGCACACTTAAATGGCAAACTAAAAATTATATTATAAAAAATATTGACGTTTGAAGTGTTACATATTTGGTTTCGTTGGATTCAGAAAATTATGCAGAATTCAAAAGTGCAATAATATACAGGGTGTTCCATTTTACAAATCAAACATTAGTGTCACTTCCGGAGAAACCGGAAGAAAAAAATCACTTGTATGTCAAAAAGTGTCGCTTATTATGTATATAGGATATCCCAAATTTCAATCAATTATCTTCAAAACTAAAGGAGAAAAGGGGTTGTACCATGATCCTGTTACATCCGGTATGTATGTGTTGGATACTCATAAATGATAAATTAAATTTTATAAAACCTGTAACTTCCCTAGGCTTTAATTTTATTGATTAATAACAATTTGTTGTTTGTTTAAGAATAATACAACTCGTATCCTTGCTGTTTCGTTCTACAAATTTTCCATTGGTTTTAGTTCTGGATATTGAAACGGTCACTTCAAAACCCCAATGTTCTTTTCTCTAACCATGCCTGTCCGAGGTTGGAGGTTCAGGCTATTATCCCCCACAAAAATAAATCACAATGTTTTTTCCCATTCATTGTCAACGAATTGGTCTTTTATGTCGTTGGTGAAATGAATACTTGCTCCATGAGGCGAAAAACACTCTTAACTCTCATATATAAGTAAAGACACCCAACCATTGCTATACTGAGCTATTATTGATGTAACATAATTAATTTACCTTTCACTAAATGGCCTTTTTACATGCCACAATCAGTCAGAATTAAAAAATGTTGTACTTTATTTAATCATTGAATAACGCTATTCCTCAGTTAACTATAAACTACTCGACATAGGGCCGAACAAAAACATACATGGCAGCTGTTTTCCTTCCTCGAACAAGAGGTATCTCGACCGATCTATAACTGTACAGTTTCTCCTCAACTAAACTTTAACTTTTCCTGTTAGTAATATTTAAATAATCGTATTAATTCTGGTAACTTCCAAGGATTTTGTAATAGGTAGTGTTTTAATTATTCTGTTAGTATACTTAGATTTTGTTTCTTCTTCTGAATTGGCCCCTTTAAATATCAACAGTAGTTTATATTTCTCCACTATCAAAAGCAAAAAACGTTTTTTTTCATATAGAGAGAACACTATCTATTTAATTCAAACAATATCTTTTCGAATCCTTCAGATCTGAAAATATTTGTTAATATCTAGTGTTACCAAGCAATTGTTTAATAGTGTTGAGAAAGGAAACAGTTGATGTTCCAAAACGTCAACACATTTAATCTATAACTAGCTGTAATTACCCAGCGTTGCTCGGGTATAAAGATTTAGGAGATCCATTTTTTTTAACTTTAGTCCCTCATTTTAACCTGTTAGAGTTAAATTCTACTTTACAATATTGTGGCTGGTAGGGTTTTGGGAGAAACAATTACCTCCCCAATTCGCCTCCTTAGAGGAGCTTTCGAAAAAAATCCCTTCATAGTGGACGGATTTGACACATGCTTCTTTAACATTTTAAGATTCTAGCTCTTATTATTTGGGCTTTGTGCTGATGAATCAGTGAGCCCGTGAGAATACCTAACTTCGTATATTTTATGTTATAATTGATGGGTAATTCACTGGGATAGGACAAAAAAAGAAAATAATTCAGTTCAATCGCTAACGTTTCGACTATAATTTAGTATACATTGATTCTGCGATTGGCTCCTTGTGAAACATTATTAAATATTTTAAATAAACAAAGAAAATTTGCTTTTAAATGTTTCAAAATTATATTTTCACTCTACACGTGTTTCGGCTTTTTAGGCCCTTTTCAAGAGTACAGATGAGATGTACTAAATTATAATTATTTGTGTTCCTTGCTTATATTGAATGTTACATCTGGCAACTTATACTAATAAAAATGGTTTGAATGATTTGGAATTTTTTAGAAAAGTTAAATTACTTTATCTAAAATGTGGTGACCTGAGAATATTTGTTGTTCATTTGTAATCGTTTTTTTATTTTTGGAAGCTTTCTTAATTTCTAATATTTCTAGCAAGTCTAATTCTTTATTTTTCTTTTTTTGGAATGAAGTAATTTTACATTATCCATATTTATAAAGTGATTGTTTTCTATGCAGTGTGTTGACATGCCGGTGCTATATACGTTGTTTACAATAGACTTTTTATGCTCTTCAAGTCGCTTTTTTATGTTACGTCCAGTCTGGCCAATGTATATCGTCGCAGTCACTACATTTTAGTTCATACACACCTGTCTTTTGTAGTTTTTCTGTTTTATCCTTATTGTTTATTAACATTTCTCCTAGGTAATTTTTATTTACAGATATTGTTTTGCAACCTAATTTACTTAATTTATTGCTGATTTTATCACTAATTCCAGGTCTATAATTAATACATTTATGGATAATATTGGCGTCTTGTAGAGAACCAGTATAAAACTCCTTATACATATTTTTATTTAATATTTTCATGTTTAGGTTTATACAGGGGTTTAATAGTAGATCTCAAACAGTTTATAGGAAATATTACTCTGAGCCAAAAATTTTTCATACAGATACGTCCTAAAATCTTTTAGTCCGAAGATGACGTTTCATAGGTGCCAAAAATAGGCTTGGCTCCATTTCTGTGGCTCGAACTGTTACGCCACTGGATACAATTCAAAACTGATTGTATTTCTGATTCATCTGTGTATTTATGAGCATAACGCCACCAGAATTTTCTTCACCAGATTCATAGTATTTGAGTTATTTTAAATTCTGTAATTGTGAGCAGGAAATATTAAATGAAATAAATTAATTCGACTGTTAAAAAATGAATTAACTATCAGTTTTTATTTTTTAAACGTTTTTAAAATTCGTTCGCTGAACGTTAATTCAGAAAAAAACTCATGTCGCAAAAGATCTACATAAAAGGTATAATGAAATAAAATAATAAATATAAAAAAATCTCTGATATCGCTTTTAGTATAAAAAAATATCTACAGAGGCAGAAAGTTTCTAAATCGGGAACACATCAAACGTTGTGTAAGTTGTAAACATTTTTATGCCTTCCTCAAATTTATTATACCGACTACACAATCCTCGAATAAATATATACCTTAATTAAAAGGCATTTACCTTATTATTTGCTTAAATTTACCTTTGTTGCAATTTCGTATATATTAAGGAAGCTTTCCTTTGAAATATAAACCTCAACATATGAATGTTTGTTGGTTCTTGACATATTTTTATTGTTTATCAAATTAAGGAAAACCTTTTTTACAACCAGAAGATACATATTTCCATTCTCAGCCTTTTTTTGGTTGAGAAGTTATCAATTTAGAGTTGGCAGAAATATGCGGCGGGACATAGGCGTGCGCATCGTAATAAGAGTAATAAAAGGAATGAACTAAGAACAAAAGCAATAAACTAACAGTTACAATTTATAACAATGTATCTACAACTTACCCTCTTAACTAGCTAAATGAACTAGTTTGGTTATCACAAACTGGAGAATATCTGTACTTTGCAGCACTGGCGGTTCTTCTATAGGGTCATTTGGTCAATGACCTCCCACATACAAATAAAAAAATAAAGCTATTCATTTTCTGAAGTTTAAAAATATATAATATATATATTTTTAATATTCTTAAAAAAATATATTAAAGTTTCTAGTTCATTCTATGCACAATACTATTCCAATATCTAGATCATTACATTATTCATTTATAGAACTTAAAAATCTTGGGTCAATCCATAACGTGTCCTCAAAGCTAGCTACGGACCGAATTTATAACGAATTATAGTGAAATAGACTTATGCGCGAATCGTCAGAAAGCAAAAGAGACAGAAAACATAGGAGAGGACATTGGCCCTGACGACCCTGACACGGTAACGCACGAAATTTAGTACAGCAGTCGCTAGTCAGCAGTCTTAATGTACGCGTTGGTCGATAAATCCTATCGCGTTGTTTTTAATATTTTTATTTGTGAACATTTTATTAGTAAATCTCTACTTGTCGTGAAATTAAGTAAAACAGTGTTTTTGGTGTTTACTATTAAATATGAGTGTTGTACAAAATATATTAAAACTGAAAGATGGACATAAGTTGGGTTATGAAGACTGAGTGAAATTCAAAGGTGGTGGCCGTTCAAAACCTAATATGACGATAAAGCAAACATCTCTTGATAAGAAAAAAGAAGTTAATAGGTATGTTTAATTAAAAAAAGTTATCCTTCAGCAAATTTTATTCATTGTTATGCTCGTCAACTAAATTTAATTTTACAAAAAGCATCAAGTCAGGATAAAAGCATAAAAATTTTTTTTGCTAATTTACATAGCTTTTCTTCATTCTTTGGAAAATCGCCAAAAAGAACAGCCGTGTTAGATAATGTTGTTAAGGTGATATTACCTAAAGCAGCTCCAACACGATGGAATTTTAATACAAAGTGCATAGAGGCTGTTTATACCTATCGAACAGAATTATTAGATTGTTTAGAAAAAATCATTGATAATGAATCAGAAAACACTCTAAACCAAGCTATTGGTTTAAAAAACTACTTACAAAATGAACATTTTCTTTACTGGTTAAATTTTTTTCATTTAGTTATGCCTTATTGTTCAATCAATTACAAAACTGTAATATCGATGTCATAACAGTAAATAAGTGTATTGGCGTTTTTAATAGTAAAATTGAAGACATCAGAAATAAAATTTTGAATAACTATTTGGAGGAGACATCCATGCAGTCTGCCCAGAGATGTAAAACGGAAGAATCAAAAAGGAGAATTTCATTAGAAGTTTGTGATATAATTACATCTGAGATCAAAAACAGGTTTGGCTTCAGTAATCATTTAGCAGTGTCTCAGTTATTTCACGCAGATCGATTTAAAGATTATAAAAAAAAGCTTTCCTCAAGATATGTTTAAATTAGTTAAAACGGAGTATCCAGTCATAAATCATTTGAAACTTAAAACTGAATTAGAAGTATTATATAGCTGAGAAGATTTTTCCAATAGTGAAGGTGCAGTTGCTTTGTTACAGCTTTTTATTAACAATAATTTGTGCAATACTTTTTCTGTTAAAAATCTTGTGTACTCTCCCTATGACTACCGTCGAAAGGGAACGTTGTTTTTCCACCTTAAAAAGAATAAAGACATTTTTAAGAAATACCATGGGTCAGGAATGGTTATCTTCTTTAGCTATGCTTACCATAGAAAGGTCATTAATAAAGAAGATAAAACACTTTAATGAAAAAAGTAATTGACCACTTTGCATCTCAAAAAGACCGAAGGATCGACTTGGAATTTAAATCACTTTAAAAGGTAGGTAATACAGTAAACTTTTCTAATTGACCTCCCTATCTCTTGACCCACGAACCGCCCTTACTTTGCAGCATTAGGTATGTTTCTAGGAAATTTACGGAACACTTCTTTGTACTTGCTATTAATGCATCTACCTCTCGAAAACCCTGTCGAATAGTTTCTGCCACAAAATGTAAAGCATGCACTTTACACGTAACATTTATCAACCTACAACCGTGTTCTAAAGAGAACGCATTGTCACGGCACCGACGCCGACGGTCACAAACATCAACACTTTACTTGTTGACAGATCATACTCGTATTTTTCCAACGTCTCCAGCACTACCCGCGTAATTGTTTTGCCAGTACACTCGGTTATTCTTTTGCTAGCTAGTAATAGTGGAAATGTCATTTTAAGAGGGTCCAGTACACATACTATAACATTTACAATAGAATTTTTTTACGATCTGTCCTCTCGTCAACACAACCACAGCCGTGTATTTTTTTATACACATTTGATCTTATTTACAATGTGTTCGCGTACAGTTGGTATATAGATACGCAACGTTGCGCAACTTGGTCACCTGGGAATTGCAAAAAAAATAGTTCTATTTAAAGTGACCAACTTAATATTAAATCACAGTACAATAATGGTATTTCAAAAATATCGAGGGGCAATGAATTAAAACAAACTAAAAATGTTGAAATGTTTCTTCTTCCAAATATTAGAAAATTTTATTTGACAAATATCTGTTAAAAACTTTTATTCACGGAAATTGTTGTCAATCACAACATTCCAGTTATATCTGTTAGTCATTTTGTTATTTTACTGCTTTGGGCGTAAACTTGCATGCCCCATAACTTAACGATTCCTTGTCGAAATGTAATTTTGTATGTACGTATCTGTCACCTACCTTAGAGAAGAGATTAGTTCCACCCTCGATTCATATGAACTCCAAGTCAACATTCATTTTGTATGCGTACGTAGGAAGTCTCGTTAATTAATATAACTTTACCTTCACGTATGCAAAACCAGTTTAACTTCTGACATATTTATATCTAGGACTAGTAGAAAACATGTGTTGTGATTTCTGTGGTTTCGTAAATTACTATACTTATTAATCGAATTGGTGACAATACAGTCAGTCCCAAGAATTTTAAATAACTTTTTGTTGCGAAATCAATACCCTATTTATATCTATATTTAGAAAAATCTACACATTTAGAGACACGAACCATTGGCCAAAGCCAATTTATGATTTACACATCTGAAAATGCTAAGCAAAATAGTGTTGTTATAATAGAAGAATATTCTAATATAGTAATTAACTGAATAATTAAAATATTTACTAAATGAATCAATGGGACTAAAATATTTATTGCAAGTATTTTAAAATATAGAAATAGAAGGCAAAATTAGTACAGTGTGATTCTAGGAAGACAATTTTAATAATTTTTAATATTTAATGCTCATTTCGTAGTTACATGATATCCATAAGTTGTTTAGAAAATTATTAAATTTTATTTAAAAGTTTTGGATTAGTTATACAATACGGGAAAAGAGAATTCGTAAGATACCTGGAAAATATCATGTAACTGCATTTTTCTCTATTTAGAACAAATTTACACAATAATTTTGTAAACGTGTTAACTTCATACAGTCAGATAAAGAATTTAATGCTTTATACATTTTCAGATCTTCAGCATAAAGACAATAATAGAAGTAGAGAAAACAACTACCAATTTGATATAGAAATATAAAATAAATGGGCATAGGTTTGGTCCTTATGGAATATCTGACGAAAAATTAAAAGGATCAACCGTTGTTACATCTAAGGTGTTGTCATTTGTTCAGTTTTATATTATCCTTCCTACTAGATTACCATGTATACCTAATCGTAATGGTAATGGTAATGGTGGGGGAGGCTGACGCCTGGCAAGTAGGCCACAAACGGGCCCTTTTTACCTACCCCCAGCTGTCCCCTCAGCCATGTGCTTCTCTTGCTCCCTCATCGAATCTTTCCGACCTTCTGATGAAGGTCAGGATGTCACTCATTGCGAGGGAGCTCATCTCCTCCCCTTAGAAGCGTCTCAGAACCGAAGATACTGTGTCTCAGGCGCCCAAACGCTTCACATTGTCCCAGGAAGTGGTAAGATGTCTCTTCATCACTCCTGCATCTTGGACATGTAGGGTTTTCCTCAATACCTATCAATGATAGATGCCTCTTAAGTCTGCAGTGGCCTGTCAGAACACCGATTAAGAGATTCAGAGTTTTACGACTCCGTCCCAGCAACCAGGCCGATCTCGATTTGTTCGGCCCCGTCACAAAATCTCGGGTTTGCCTGCAGGCCCTGTTGGTCCTCCAGTGCGTCCTCAGTGTCTCGTGGGCACACTCATCGAGGGCTGTTGTGACCTGCCTTCTTGAAATACCTAACATAAGCTCAGGCCCGTGACAGGGTTCCTCGGCTCCGAGTCTAGCCAATTCATCGGCCTTCTCGTTGCCTGGAACTCCCATATGTTCCGGGACCCATACCAGTCTCACTTGTTTATGCCTGGCCAGCTCTTCTAGGGCATCCCCACACTCCTGGACGAGAGCTGATCTCGTCCTGGGGGAGCACACCGCCTTTAGAGCAGCCTGGCTGTCGGAGCAGATATATATTATCTGTTCCACCCCATTCCTAACCTCAGCCCTACCTGCCACCGCTAGGATGGCGTAAACCTCTGCCTGGAAGACCGTGGTGTACGAGCCTAGAGCAAAGCTCTCCTGTACTTCTTTGCCTTCCAGATATATTCCCGCCCCGGAAGACGATCTAGTGGCCAGCCGAGATTCGTCTGTATAACACACCAGAGAGTCCGGGCGGAAGTCAATTCTTCCTTCACTCCACTCCTCCCTACTAGGACGAGTGAGAGTGTAATTCCTTTCCAACCTTAGCTGATCTTTCGCTTCTCTCACCTTCAGGACAGAGAGGGATTTCCCTCTCCGTCAGTCCAGCAATTGCTGCGTGACCTTCAGCTCTGCCTGAACACTGCCAGCTCCCAGAATCCCGCATTCTCAGATAGGCCGCCATAGCCTCCCTCTTTATCCACGAAGGAAGCGTTGGCAGGCCTAGTAGAACCTCCAGAGCAACTGTCGGTGTCGTCCTCATTGCGCCAGTGATCCCTAGGCAGGCTAGTCTCTGGACTTTTGCCAGCTTTCGGGACGCCATGAATACCTATATAACTTAACAGTGTTTTCATGAAGAGTTTTCCAAAAATTAACACATGACATTTACTTGTCTAATTGACAAACTATCTAATATAGATTATATGGACTGAGATAAATAATCCTGAAGACGGCCTCGTAAAAGATATGTTGGTATTTACTAATAATATTATTTAAAACTATAGTCTTAAAAGTTGATATTTAACCATATTTTTATAGCCACACTTGACAATAGGAAAAACTTAAACTTTTTTTTTAAGTCTGCAAGACCTTGTAAAAAAGAGGTAACTAGCGAATATTCAAAAACAGTCGTAAAACGGTTAAAAAAGGATTTTTAAATTGTAGAGTTGTTAAAGATCATTTCATCCTAAAATAGAACTTAAAAATTAATTTAAGAGTAGTCTGTTATCTAATATATACTTAAGAAAACATGTTTCTAGATGCATTTTCCATTTGCAACACAGCATAATGTGCATTATTGAATTACTTGCAAGCAACATGAGACACCGGATTAAGATAATATCAACATATACTCTTAGTTTTAGAAGCTTTAGCAAATTAAATAACAGCATGGTGGTCTTCTGATATTAAATATACTTAGTGTTCTGTTATATATTAATACAATTTTAAATCAGTAACACTATTCGAAGAATATAACTTACCTTTATATATAATTCCCCAGAAGTTGCTGTACAGACGGTCACAGCTGGAAGTTGTTTATATCAATATAAAAATCTCTGCTTCTTTCAGGACCTAATTTTAATAACATCTTGTATATTAGAACCTACCTTTTAACTGATTCACAATATTCCTTAATATGAACACATATTATATGTTAAGGGGAAAATTTGTTGCTATGTCAGAAGTGTTTCAAGTTACGCGATATAAAACCAACTCTCTGCATAAACTTGATCCATACAAGTCCGATTAACATAATATATCATCGCTAACAGAATACAAACCTTTGAAAATCAATTATACTTTGATTAATTGCAACAGATAACTCATGTCTACCACAAAACAGAAATCATAAATCAAACACATATGTTTCACTTAAACTTTATTGATTTCATTTACACAATCTAATTACAAATACTTCATGTTGACAGGAGCGTACAAAGCAAAGGATGTAAAGGGACAGACAAAACCAATATAAAATTGTATTTAATTGTTACATTCTTTGTCTACTTAGTAATTGTATTTCCAACATTTTCAGCTAGGTTAAATTAATTGGTTTAAGTCTATATCACAGAACTTTATTTAATAACTACAACTTAGCATTTTATACTTAATTTGGTATAAATCAGTTATTATTATTATTGACCAAAATATAATTATAACATACATTAGGTACCATTCCTAAATTTACTCAATGTTATGCCGTAGCCATGAAAAATATTTGAACCATGTCCAGAAAATAATTGATTTGCCAAATATTATTGCCAGGAACAGATATTTTAAAAATCAATCCTGTGACTACGAATTATATGAATTTTTACAACTCTTCATCGGATTTACAAATCGATTAATGTCGGAAAATTAGTTTTATGGGGGATTGCGTCACCTTATGTGAGACACTCTGTATAATATATAAAATAAATCATATTTTTTACTTATTATGGAAGACTGAATATAAATGTTTGCAATTTATTTTTAAAATGAAAATATAAGGGAGTATTTTCAAGGAATGTATGATAAAACAAATACACAAAGAAATCTATTTAAAAATGTTTTTATGTGCCTGTTTTATTTGAGGTTCCGTTGTCGTGTTAGTATGTAAATTCATGAAAACATTGATACAAAGTTAATTGGAAAAAGTTATTTAAAATCATAAGGTACATCTAAATTTAAATTTTTGCTGGAAAATTGGGAAAAATAATTTGTGGAGTCGTTCACAACACTTAGCTGGGAACAAGATTGTATCTTTGTTAGAACTCATCTAATAAAAGATCTTGCAAATTACTTTTTCGCTCTCTATTTCGTGTCACTTTTGAATTATTTTGTATGTAACCACTAACAGACATATACAAATAAATTGCTGTTGGAAAGTAAAATTTACTACCACTCAATTACATTTAAAAATGTAGAATGTCATGTTCTGTCAGATCTTCTATACTTAAAATTAGAAAAGATTTAACAAGAACAAGTTAAACATTTTATCAAAATGGCTGCTCTAATATTTATCGTAACCATAAAAACTTTAGTGTATTATTGATCAACGTTTTCATCATACTTTTTTCCGTTGAAATCTGCTTTGAGGGTATAATTTTATTAGCAAAACCTTCTTCAAGGTCTTAGCCTATAATTTTCGCGCATCTGTCAAGATTGAGAAAATATGTACAAGTTGTACAAATGTAAAGCTATATAACTTGTAAAAAATACATTTTGATTCAGGAAGAAAAACTCATGATGCAAAGCTGAATTTAATGGGATTTAAAGTTTACTTTCGAGAAGAAAAGGATATGATGAAAGGTGGAATTTAAAGGAACTTAAAATTTACTCTCAATTTATTTTTGTTATTTTGTCCTACTGCAAGAAATACTAGATTATGTAGAGAATTTTCTTATATTTCAAACCCTTTAGTCAGAGAATATTTGTATTTGGCACTTGATAAAACAAATTGTTGTATCATATAACAAAATAACAAAAAAATATGTTCTGTAGGTTTAATTACTGTTGTTACTATGCAAGTATATAAATAGTCGCTATTCATTTTTATATTCATCATTCTGTATAAAACCTCATATTTATATTAAAACATACGAGAATTTCTTATGTTTTCAAATTTTGTATCCTTGATTTTGAAATACTGACAATACACAAACAAATTTTCTGATTAATCGAAATATAAAATAGGTAGCGCTTTTTGTCAAAACATACACAAATCAATTACATTTCAGTTTAATTTAAATAAATTAATTAATTAACAGATTGGTGTGTTTTTCTATAACAAACTCTCATTATAGTGTAGTCTGCCTATTTTTGGCCCCATGTTAATTTTTCACTTCGGAGATACAGTCAACAAAAATATGTAAAAAATCGGAAATTTTCCGTAGAATTCAATAAACCAAAATACAAACAACTGGCACCTCGGGGGCCCATAGTAAATTGGGCCCAAAGTTGGCCAAAAACGGTTTTTTCCATTTTACTCTGTCATGGTGCCATAAAATGAAAAAAAAGTTGTAGAACTATTAAATACGGATCGATCTGTGGAAATCCGATGTCAAAAAATTTAAAAATAAATTATTTATTTGAAAAAAAACCGTTAAAAATCGCGTTTTTTTGAAACGCACATATCTTCGTGAAAACAAATCATTTTTTTCACGAAACTTGGTAAAAATGTAGCTCCCTACTAACTAAAAAAAGATCGTTTTCAAAAAATTTAAAAATATTATAAACATTTTGCAAAAATTGGTTTTTTTCGAAAAAAATCACGTTTTTTTAAAATCTCGACAGCTCATACACGCTTTCATATTTCTAGTCAATTTTGAGCTTAAAATTTGCTTGAAATGTTGTACTAACATGGTTATTTATTGCGCGCTTTTTTAAATTGATCGGTAATATGCGAAAAATCGGTTAAAAAATCGTTTTTTTTTTAACAAAAAAAAATCGATTTTTTTTCCAGAAAAAAAATTTTTTTTCTTTTTTGTTAGCAGCATAGAATAGCTGGTATTTTTTTTATAAATTTACAAAAAAAAAAATTTTAACTACGACCCTTTGGAGCCGAGATAATTTTTTTTTTTGAAAAAAATCTAGTGACGCTATCTTTTAATATTAAGGGCTGAAATTTACAGAGTTTGTAGTTCAATACTTGTATTTTACATAGAAAAATACTACAATGACATATTCGCTCTCTATTCTTTGGAAATTTAATGGCAAGCGGAGCACACAGTACCGGTTTGGGGGGGGAGAGCCGATTCGGGGTCCTCGGCAACTACACTTTGTGCGTCTGCTTCTTTCTCAACTGTATACTGTGCAGTGCAGATGGTCAGCAAACCGTTACAGTGTTGGTGCTTCATTATCGTGTTCACATTGTCGTTACGAAATAAGGGTACGTTGCAATAATATTTTTCGCTGATAAATTCATTATTATTATTTGTTTACTATTAATCGTGTGGTGATGGATGAATCACAGACCAATGTCCATGATGATGATGAGATCGAAAGCGAAGCCGACTCTTCCGTACTCGCTGGATACAGCGAAGAACGTACCAGTGACAACGAGGAGGGGGGGGAGGGGTCTCCGATAAAAAAACTACGGATCAATGAAGTACTGTACACGTTTATATTCACTGTCAATATTTTGAAGTTTCATGTAAAATAAATATTTTATTTTTATACTAAAAAATGTTGCTTAACAATTATTATTTACCTGTCAACTCATATGTCTTTAAGAATCAACATAACGTTCAAGAGACATAATCGTATGAACGCTCTGTGTGCAGTTGAAACTACCATACGGTACGTATGATAAGAGCATACAGTTTTACAGATGTATCCATGTTAACACCGTCCCGCACCCCCACGACACCGCTCGAGCGAACGAACGTATGAGACGGGGTGTGCTCCGCTTGCCATTAAATTTCCAAAGAATAGAGAGAGATTATGTCATTGTAGTTTTTTTTTATCTAAAATACAAGTATTGAACTACAAACTCTGTAAATTTCAGCCCTTAATATTAAAAGATAGCGTCACTAGATTTTTTCAAAAAAAAGAATTATCTCGGCTCCAAAGGGTCGTAGATAAATTTTTTTTTTTGTAAACTTATAAAAAAATACCAGCTATTCAATGCTGCTAACAAAAAAGAAAAAAATTTTTTTCTTGAAAAAAAAATCGATTTTTTTTGTTAAAAAGAAAAAACGATTTTTCAACCGATTTTTCGCATATTACCGATCAATTTAAAAAGCGCACAATAAATAACCATGTTAGTACAACATTTCAAGCAAATTTTAAGCTCAAAATTGACTAGAAATATGAAAGCGTGTATGAGCTATCGAGATTTTTAAAAAACGTGATTTTTTCGAAAAAAATCAATTTTTGCAAAATGCTTATATTTTTAAATTTTTTGAAAACTATCTTTTTTTAGTTAGTAGGGAGCTACACATTTACCAAGTTTCGTGAAAAAATGATTTGTTTTCACGAAGATATGAGCGTTTCAAAAAAACGCGATTTTTAACGGTTTTTTTCAAATAAATAATTTACTTTTGAATTTTTTGACATCGGATTTCCACAGATCGATCCGTATTTAATAGTTCTACAACTTTTGTATAAAACTTTTTTCATTTTATGGCATCATGACAGAGTAAAATGGAAAAAACCGTTTTTGGCCAACTTTCGGTCCAATTTACTATGGGCCCCCGAGGTGCCAGTTGTTTGTATTTTGGTTTATTGAATTCTACGGAAAATTTCCGATTTTTCGCATATTTTCTTTTACTGTATCTTCACTTAAGGGTCCAAATCCGTAGGCAGACCGCGCTATTATTATACAATAATTATGTCGCAGGTATAAATAAATATTAAAAAAATTATTGGTTCATACAATTGATATATCCTCCCGTTGCTAAATACGCCCCTGGCTTATTTATCACGCACTATGTTTTTCGATAGCAGTTTCTATAATACACTTTAGCACAGCTTTTTGTATACACTTTTTTCTACCTTATATTACAGGTTCACTTTGTACATATTTACAAGTCCTTGTTTACATTTTTTTAATCAGTCAGTCTCATTCTGGATATGTTTTCGCCACTTCAAAATGTCCATGGCACATTTTTAGGTTAATCAGCTGAAATTTGCTTTTCAATAAGAGCTATTTTAAAAATTGTGTCTATTTTCGGATTTGCTTATTAAATACGGAGTTTTGAAATGTATGTAATACGAGGAAATGAAGAAAATTCGTAATTGTAACATGATTCTCGGCGGATTTTTACTAGTTTATTTTTTGAAAATAATTTTCATTTAATGATATTTATTGTAATATTGGTCCATCTGTTTGTCGCAATATACAGGGGTTTTTAAATCTGTAACCGGGGCTCATTGACCTATGATCATAATTTTATACAGTGCGGCCCACTTAAGGTACATAATCCCTGTAACTTTTTTCTTTTTCAAGATAGAGATTTCCATTTTGGCACATATATAGAACATCACGAGCTGCTTCTTTGGATCACTTTATTTTAAATGTCAAAAGCCACCACAACCTACTACAACTCCGCGAATAGAACCAATTTGCAATATTTTGCTTCGCATTACAGATATCGAAAAAAGTTATTAGAGAAAGTTGTTTAGACTCGAATTTTGACGACATGTACCAGATTTCAGTGCAAAATTCGCATTTTAATTTTTTCTCAATTTTATTACAAAAGGTCGAAAATCTGAGTAGATAGCCATAGAAACAAATAAATTGACATTCACTAAATGTCAGTATGATGTTACTTCTGTAAATCTAACATCAAAATGCCATTTCAACAGTTTGATAATATTACAAGAATAAATCGAGATAATTAGATTATTTGCTGATGGAATGCGTAGCAGCCAATAGGTTGCCCGAGAATTCAATAAAAGACAACGGCGACCAGATCCAATTCATCATGGAACTGTCGCTGCAGTAAATTTGCTCTTTGTGTGTTCAAAACTACACCAAACAGCCTCCCACATCGAATTTGAAGACATCCCAATGATGAAAATATCGTGGCATCCACTCGCGCTGGTCCTCGCATAAGTTTACGGCAAAGAGCTGAGCAATTGAATCTGACTAGAGAGAAAATTGGAAGATGCATCCGTAACAAAATTAAGCCTTTCAAACCAAAGTTTCTCCATACGTTTAGAGAAGGTGACGAAAATAAAGATTAAGTTATTATTGCTATTGGGCGCAAGGAAATTTTTAAAGAAAAATCCTCTTCACGGATGAGGCTACCTTCACTGCCAATGGGGTCGTGTCTTCACAAAATTGCCGAATCTGGTCGACAGAAAATCTTCACTGGGTTATCAATTGTAAAAGTCAGTACTCGGAAAAAGTGAACGTACGGTGTGGAATACTTGATGACAGAATAATCGGACCATTCTTTTTTAACTATAGTTTAAATGCACAATGACTAGCCAACTTTTTTAACACTAAACTATGGAAAGAAATTGATAACTTACCCCCGGATGTGAGGCAAGAAATGTGTTTTCAGCAAGACAAGAACCGTCTTGCTGAAAACACATTTCTTGCCTCACATCCGGGGGTAAGTTCATAAGCCCTAGTTATTCTTTAGTGGTTAAATAAACATTTTGCATTACGTGAGATAGGCAGAAATAGTCCGTTTAAAGAGTGGCCGCCTCGGTTTCCCAATACTACACCCTTCGATTTTTATTTCTGGGGAACTGTCAAAAATAAAGTCTAGAAAACGAGACTTCGAAATCGGAACGAACTTTGCGAGAGAATGAAAGAAGCATGCCGTGAAATTAATATCGCAGAACTTAGGAGGGTTCCCAACCACAACCGCAAGAAAATCGAAAAATGCATAAGAATTGGTGGAGCACTAGTTGAAGCAGACTACATTCGATAATTATTATGTTTGTTATTTTCATTATTGTTTTTGAGTTGTTGCATTATTGACATTAGAAAAATTATAATCAGTTATTTTCAGTTGTTTCCATTGCTATCCACTCAGATTTTGGAACTTTTGTAATAAAATTGGGAAAAAAAACGAAAATGCGAATTTTGCGTTGAAATCTGGTATATGGCGTCAAAATTCGAATCTGAACAACTTTTTCTAATAACTTTTTTCGATAGCTGCAATGCGAAGTAAAATATTGCAAATATGGCCCTATTCGCGGAGTTGTAGAAGGCTGTGGTGACTTTTGACGTTTGAACTAAAGAGCTCCAAAGAAACAGCTCATGATGTTCTACATCTGTGCCAAAATGGAAATCTCTATCCTGAAAAAGAAAGAAGTTGTAGGAGTGTCTTTATCTTAAGTGGGTCACATTGTATATATGGATAGAATTGACACTAAGGTATTAAAAAGTCAACACTCATGCCATACAAAAAATTATGTAACGGTGTTATGAGGCCTACAGTGTTAACATTAATTTTGTCCACAGTATATAAAATTATAGCCAATAATGTCGATAATTATTAATCAAGCATACTTTTAGATTATCGTCACTTATTTTTCAAAAATTTAAAATATTACAGCTTCATTTCATAATCATAATATGTAACATGTATTTGCTACAGAATTTTTTGTATTTAAAGAAATAGATTGGTCAAGAAATAGTGTAAAAAATGACTGATCAGAACAAAACTACTAACCGAGTATTTGACTACATTCATGTAATAATCTTGCCCTCTAATTCCAGCATGTCCTTAAACCTTTACAAATAGAAATTAATCTTTAGAATCTAACCTATCGCCATCTTAGAAACATGATGTACAAAATTATTTTTTATTTTTACCGGCTACCTGTACGAGAAATTGAGAACAATTAATCAATTATCTTGAATGGGGACCGGTAAACAAGTTATCGTTAATAGTATATATTCTTAGACCAGTTTTAGATTTTCCAAATTATAATTTTCGGCACAATGACCCAGTACCATAAAAAATTTGTTTAGTTCTTGTTAATAAACAGGAAATACTTCATTAAATACATGTTCATTTCACTGAAAAATGAATCACTGTTGATCATGCTAATGGAAATACAAATAGTTAATCGAATCGACCTTTATTTTCCACGTTATACTGAACAATAAGTTGTTTCAAGTTGATCATTTAAAATAATATAGGCATTTTTAAACTTATTCATTTCTAAGGATTCTAACAATGTCGATCTCATTGTCCTCTTTTTATGTAAAATATCAAGACTATCATTAAATAATGGTTCTTGCCAATGTAATGATTAGCGTGTGTTAATTCCTCTTTTATGTTCTTTAATTCTTTTTCTAAAATTTCTCTTTGCTGACACGATATACAATTTTTGACAAGCGAGGTCTATAAGTTCTATAAGTTTGCATGTGGTACACACGGCCATAAGGATTCATGAGTTGTTTATTGCCAAACATTTTAATAGAAGATTCCTTGGTGGCTACAAGGAAAGCAACTTAATATGCCGAAAGCATTTTTACATCAACACGATAACTTCTTAGCGACCCTTAACTATTCATATAAAAAAAATAATGAATTCTTATTTTGTTTTCTTGTAATTTTCCCATAGAGGTAGCCATTAAGACCGAATCGAAAGAAAAAAATGTATTTTTGCAACCATTTCCTTTTTCAAAGTAAAAATGATGTTGTTGTATTGTCTTCTGCGTCAAATGGTGCGAATTTCCAACATACTAATTAGCAAATTTTTCTGCATTTTATGACACATTGGAAATTCTTCATCCTGTACAGGATGGACAACTTTCGATATTTGTATAGGGTTACTCGGTAACTGTAAGAAATACAAAGAAATGGAAGACACATTTTCAATCTCTTTTTTATGAGACAAATTCACTGGGGAAAACAAAAATTTGCTATCGTCTTTTGTTTTCGAGTTATAAACAAAAGTTCGATTTTTCGACTTTTAGACATGTCAATATATTGGTTGTTTGTAAAGTTATGAAAAAACAACTTTTACATTCTCTAGGCACTTTTTTTCTGTATAATACAGTGGCGTCGAGAAAATTTAAAAAAAGTGCAATTTTGAGTTATGGCAAAGTTGTATTTTTTAAAATTGAAATCATAGTTGGCTGTAGTCTAGTTAAAAATGAAATTTTTTCTCTTTCAAACTATATATCATATGTGGGGTCGCTTTTGATGTGTAAGTATTTAATAGCGAAAATAATCTATTAGTAGATTACTTTTTGCGTTTCTTTTTAATATTTATTCCAAGTAGGCGTGTGTCATCTATGGAAGTGCTTATCCGTTTGTCAGTAAATTGCATATTAATAATTTTGTTTCCGTCATAATTATACCCTATTTAATAGTAAAAGTGAAACTGGCTTACGAAAATTACGAGAAATATGATATGCTAGAATGATTTATTCAAAGTAATTACAATTGTGATATTGCATCCGAAATATATTTCAATCGCTATCCAGAAATAAAGCTCCTTTTAAGAGGTTACAAGAAAATCTCATTAATTGTGGGTCCTTCAACAAGCCAAGACCAAAAAATTACAACATTGAAGATACTGAACTTCTATAACAGTAATTGGAATGGCGGTTGAAAATCCTTCAATTTCAAGTCGTCAAATTGAAGCTGATTCTGGGATTTCAAGACGTCGAGCTTTGGGTATTTTGAAGACACACAAATTCAGGCCTTATACAGTAAGAAAAGAACATCACCTGCAACCAACTGATCTTCAGCGTCGATTGAAGTTTTGCATATGGCATCGTCAAAAAAGTCAACAAGTTCCATTCTTCTCTAGAAATGTAGTTTGGACAGATGACGCCTACATTAGCAGTGCAGGAATTTTCAACAGGCAGAACGAGCGCTGTTGGTCTGATATGAACCCTCATCGTACCGTTGACGTGCGATCTCAAGGACGCTTTGGTTTTAGTGTTTGGGGAGCTCTACGAGGCAATCATGTTTTAACATATTACATATATCAAGAAACATTTTGGCCAAGTAGTACGAAGATTTAAACCAGAGAATTATTGAGAAAGTGATGGACAATTACCTTAATTGAGGCAAGAAATCAGTTCTTCCAACAAGATGGTGCACCACCTCATAATATCAAGACTTAAATATAAATAATTTGAAATAATGGGAAGTACGAACAGTGAGGTGGCACCACATTACCTGACTAAACGCCACAGGATTTTTTTCTTTTGAGGTTACATTAAAGACAAATTATACAAGAAAACTAGTACCAACATAAATGAACTCAGTCAAAATGTTATAGACTGTGTGAATACCATTTCAAATCTTCATATTCATAATGCAGTTCAGAGTGTTATGAAGAGGTGTAATTTATGTATCGAACATAAAGGACATGAGTTTGAACATTTACTTTAATTTGAATTTTTATTTTGTAATTGTAATGTATTATAAAATTAGACATAAATATCTGATTTTTTGGTCTTGGCTTGTTGAATAACCCACAATTAATGAATTTTCTTTTAACCTCTTAAAAATAGCTTTATTAAGGTTAAAACTTATGGGGGCGATGGGGATAGGGGCCCCCCCCGGGGAAAAGGGGGGGGGAAATTTTTTTTTTTTTTTTTTTTTAAAGGAAACCCCCCAACCAAAAAAAAAACCCCTCCCCCTTTTTTTTTTCGTCTCCCCCCCCCCCCCCCCCCCCCCCCCCCCCCCCCCCCCCCCCAAAATAGTTTCTACCTTTAGGTTGTCCTTTATTCTGGATTGCGATTGAACTATATTTCGGATGCAATATGACAATTGTTATTACTTTGAATAAAGCATTCTAGCATATCATATTTCTCGTAATTTTCGTAAGACGTCTTCACTTTTACGATTAAATAGTAAATGGGGTGTAATTATGACGGAAACAAAATTATTAATATGCAATTTACTAATAAACGGATAAACACTGTCGTAGATGACACACGTCTACTTGGAATAAATATTAAAAAAAAAAACGCAAAAAAGTAATATACCAAAAGATTATTTTTATTATTAAATATTTACACATCAAAAACGACTCCACATATTTATGCTATAAAGTTTAAAAGAGAAAAAAATGTCCTTTTTAACTAAACCATAGCCAACTATGATTCCATTTAAATAAATACAACTATATGCCATAACTCCAAATTGCACCTTTTTTTTTAATTTTCTTGACCCCACTGTATTATACAGAAAAAAGTGCCTCAAGAATGTAAAAGTTGTTTTTTCATAACTTTACAAACAGTCAAGATATTGACATGTGTCCAAAAGTCGAAAAATCTAACTTTTATTTATAACTCGAAAACAAAAGTCGATAGAAAATTTTTGTTCTCACCAGTGGATTTGTCTCAAAAGATGAGATTGAGGAATGTGTCTTTATTTTTTATCTCAGACACTTATGCAAACATCGAAATTAGCCCACCCTGTACATTTATGTTACTTGCATATTAAGATTATTGTACATGTTAAAATCATAGCATGATTACTTTTTATTTAGTGTTTCCGCATAGAAGCAAACAAAATAAACACATAAAACACAAAATTTCAGCCGACTCACCCATCCATACATCTGTTAATATTTCATACAGAGAACATTTCTAATTTGATTCGAGGGATCACCTTAGGCTACTTGTGAGACTTAGGAAGGCGAACATCGCCGCGACACTGGCGACGACAACATGGTTAAACTTTTCAAGACATGAAGCTCGGCTGAAAGCGCCTGGGGGCTCCTGGATGGGCGGGGGCCCGTTGGAAGGCAGCGTGTATTCGCCATCGTAATCGTATTCTGGAACAAAATTACATTTAGAAATAATGTGGGTTTTTACTTCTTACTTTTCTTGGGAGGTAGCTTTAGGTGCTTTGTACTTTTCTAATTTTTCATCTTTGCGCCGGGCCACTAAGTGGGTTAAGGTCTTATTTTTTGTTTTTGGCAGCGTACAAGGTTTTTATTTATTAATAATTCATTTCTATATTTTGTTTTTATAAGAAATGAGGTTTACTATACGATATGAATTAAATATGGTATTCCGTATGACATATCCAAATTTCGTTGAAAAAGTTTATATTAAATGTTATGACGAAAAAGCAGATATACCGTATTGAAAATTACCTTATGGGGTAATTCAAGTCATGCCATAAGAATTTTTCGTCTTCAAAAGAGAGCTGTCAGAGTAATCAGTGGAATTAATAATAATAGGGAACACTGTCAACCACTATTCTTAAAATTCGGTATAATGCCTTTACCATCTTTACATATACAACTTCTTTCTAATTGAAATACATAAAAACGTCAGTAGTTTTGATACCCACTCTGATTTACATAACTATAGTACAAGATCTGCAAATTTACTAAGGATACCTCGTTTTAGGCTGAAAAGGTCTGAAAGTAATTCATTAAATTTTAATTTGTATAATAAACTCCCCCTGAAGTAAAGTCACTAAATTTAAATCGTTTTAAAAACAATGTTAGAAGTATTATATTAAAACATTGTTTTTATTCAATTGAAGATTATTTACGGGCATCACTCTAATAAACAAGAAATTGATAAATAATAATAGATGATAAAAGATTACCCATTTAAAATCGCATTGTATTTATTATATTGATGTGGAGCAGAACTACCCGATATTTAGTTTAAATTTGTTAATTAGTTTAATTTTGTTTTTGTGTATTCATAGGTGTATGTATGTGTATATGTGTGTATACAGTGTGGAAATTAAGTAAAGCATAAATTCAGTAATTCCGTTGATATTAATTTTTTTGGAAAAAAATCTCGAAGGGGTATAGCGATTTTAACTTCAGCAAATATTTTCAGTATATTTTCAGTTTCTTATGTCATTTATTTTTTAAATTATGACGCCATCGACTTTTTTCAAATATAACATATTGAAAATTTCATACGGTCAGAACCGGAATAAAAACTACTACCAAAATCAATAATAAAAAATATAGGTTGTCATTTAAAAAAAAGTCGATGACGTCATAACTTAAAAAAATAAATGACATAAGAAACTGAAAATAGACTGAAAATATTTGATGAAGTTAAAATCGCTATATCCCTTCGAGATTTTTTCCAAAAAATTAATATCAACGGAATTACTGAATTTATGCGTTACTTAATTTCCACACTGTATATGTATACGTGTGTATATGTGTGTATGTGTATATATGTGTGTATATGTATGTGTGTGTATGTGTGTATGTATGTATATGTGTGTATATGTTGCATGCATATGTGTATATGTGTATGTATGTGCATGTGTGTATGTATGTGCATATGTGTATGTATGTATGTATGTTTGTATATACACTGGTTTGTTATATATGTGTTTTTATTTATACGGATATACTATGTTCATTATAGCTTATGTATTTGTATTTGTGCCTTGTATATTTATATTTATATGTATCAACCCTGAATGATCTTTAAAAAAAATTTTTTTTTAACTATAAGATTTTGTGGTCTGACTTTCTACAAATGTACATACCTATATACAATGTGGTTAAATAAACGATATCTAACTATCTATCTATATAGGTATGATAGTGGTTTATTCATAAAGAAATACATTACATTTTGTAGGTAATCCAAAAGACAAAATTGAAACAAATGAGAAGTCGGAGATTTATGACATTATCTGTAAGTACCGTAATCAATAGTATGTTGGACAATTTAGTCGATCAATTCAAACTAGATTCAAGGAGCACATAGTGCATTTTAAATATGGTAGACCGGACAGTCTAGTATTGTCTAACATGCGTTTGAGAACAACACCATATAATATATGGTACCAAATTTAAGTTTAATTACGAATGTAACAAATATTAGACAGTTGGATGCATTTGAAAGCTTGGAAATTACAAAGTGTAAAAATAATATAAATAATGACAGACGGCCAATCGCTTATCCTCTCTATTGGTTAGTTAGTCATGGTTTACAAAATCGTTACAATAGCTTAGATATAAATAATATACATTATTAGCATAAGGTTAGTTCTAATAATCTCCAGATAATGCCAACTTAGTTGGTGAAACGCGCGCCAAATGCAGTATAGGGTGTTTTCGTGTTTTGCGAAAAACTATGTCAGTGTTAGCTTCCACATCAAATCCACTTTAGGATCAGTATAATTTATAAAATGTTCTGCTGTTTTCATTTTACTATTATTCGGCGTACTGTTATATTAAAAGGAGATTTGGAGGAAGAAGAAGTAGCTTACATCAGAGGGACACTAAATCAATTTTTCTCTACGAATCAATAATTTCGTAATGATGATGTATACTGAAAACCTGTATTATCATACATTAGCCATTCATTTAAAAAGCTTTTGTCCCGAACAATGCGGCTACGTTGTGTAATTTTCTCTTGAATAGTGCCTTTGTTCTATCTAGCATAGAATGTGTTTGGTGGTAATATACTTGGTTAATTTTTACTTGAACAAAAAATGGTATGTAAATATTTGCTCTTAAAATGTTCACGGGGGATGAGTTATTTTTTAAAACAGTATCATAGGCAGGTTTAATAACGGGATTAACAGAGTTAAGATTGAGTATTTCTAAGCTAAAAATGCCAAACAAACTGATAACATAAAATGTTTCCTTAGGGAGGTATAGTCTCTTAAAAGGAATTTTTTTTTAAATATCTAAAGTACTAATTCAGATGATTTCTTTACAATATTATGTAAGATATTTTACAACAGCTTTCTGAAAAATAAATGACAGTCTGGTTTGAAGCAGTAATTTGCTTTTAATATTTTTGTTAACAGGTATTTCAGACAAATATTTCTTGTTAGAAAATACAGAAAAGTATTGTTATGAAACTTCAATTGATTTTCGATAAACGATGGAAAATTGCATTAAAATGCAAAAAAAAAACTTAAAATAACAATAAAGAAATCAAATTACGTATTCAAGGTTAAAGCCATTTTGACACACATTATGTAGTTTTTTTTTAGTTTGCCACAGACCCAGTTTTTCCAAATTTAGGATTAATTCCGAAATATAACTTTGGCAAACTCCATGTTATTTAAAAATAGCAGCAGTTCTTCCAGCACATTATCGTTATTCAGAACCATAATATAAATAATATCAATTCTCTCTGCTGATGTATAAATCGTACTTTTGCAAATTTAGAACTCGTTGAGTTTCTTTTATTATACAAAAGACATTGATTTGTTTAGAAAAAAAGTATATCTTTTTCGCGTACATTTCCAATCCCGGAAGACTAACACAAAATGCCGTAATATTTTTTCCCATTTTTGAAATTTGCTGTCGTGAAATATCAGAATTTCATTGTTCATACAATAAAAAATGTTCAACGTAATAATTTTGAAAGGATCCCTACCATGTTAAAGAATCGATGCTATCCCGTAACAGTTCCAACAGATATGTTTTATTATTATAAAGACCGACTTGCTCAGGTTTATAGAAATGCGTTTTATAGTTAGATATATCAAGAATATTGACATATTAGAAATAAAACTCCGGTACTATAACGAAGCATAAAATAGGGTTACATCCCGAGAGCATGAAGTTTAATCGGTTAAACTGTGTACGTCACATAATTTTAAAAATTTTGCTTAGCAAATGAGTGCATAATAATTTGATAAAATATTATCTAAAATTATTATACACGAAAGCATTTATTTGCTGAAAAGATAAATTTTAAAAATTGTAACGTACACAGTTTAAGTGATTAAAATTGATGCACGAGGGATACATGTAAAGATTATTTCCATAATAGAAATTGTTATAGGCAATAAAATGCACAGTTTTTATTTTATTAATTTTTATTTATTTCATAACAATTATAAAGTACAAATTACATTGACAATTCGTTTTTTTTATAAAGAGACCATTCAAATTAATTATTTTTTCGTTGCGTTAGTACAATTGATAAAAAAAAATACATTTTTGAGCTTGTTTTTCTTCATTAATGTTTTGAATAGTAGCATGTTCTGATGTTGCCTTGGAAGTGCTTGGTTCATTTTGTATTTCATTTGGATTACATCTTAAATTTATTTACCACGTTTAAATGATGTAGGGCATCTATTTGCAAATACGGTTTTATGGAATTTGCACTTCCATGGCCGGTTATTTTGAGGAGCTCCTGTGTTCCATTCTTTATTAAGTTACTGACAGCTGTGGCTCGATTGGAATAATTAGTTATTGTACTAAACTGATTTTTGCGGTTGATTCCTTCGTCCTTTTAGACAGTTCGTTTCTTCCAATCGATGAATTTTTGTATTTATTCCAGTACCTACTGCATGTCAGAAATAAACGATTTGTTGTAATATTGGAACCCCTCGTGGATAATAGTTATTTATATACCTTTATAGGACATATATCTGCATTTCATTGGGCGTTAATCATTTAATATCAGCGCATTTCTTGTCACCTCCTTGTTTGGTCTTACTAACCACAGGGTTATATTCTAATAGTCCTAAATTGGCGAAAAAGACTTAGTTAAACAGTCGCAAATAAAAAGTGAGCCATTTTTTACCTGTTGTGTGTCCTCTGTTATCAATTTCTTCTTTAACGTGATTTGTTATGCAATTTGCGGCTTCTCCGCCTCTCCAAGCGAGCTCAATTGCGATAATATGGAAAAGTTTTTTTGCAGTCCTTCAGGAGTGTTTTCATTCCAAAGCATTATCATTTCTTAAGATCTTCTGGTCTAATGCAACTGAAGAGGCTTTTCTTTTCGTGATATTTTTCTTTAAATATCTTCTTTTAGCATTACGAGCATCCCTAGCGCACTTAAATTGAATATCCTAGGATTTTTGCAGTTATGTTCCACATGGCTTTTATCACATTTTCCTTATAATCTTTACCATCTCTCCGTCTCATATTGAAAGCCCAGACTTTAAGACCAACGCAATATAATTTATGGTTGTAGTGGCTTCAAATTGGTATCCTGTTTCATTACAAAAATCAGTAAATTGGCCCCATATCGATTTGTGCGTTTTTGTTGTGTTAATAGGAACGCTTCTTAGGATTTCCTTGTCAACTTCGGAAAGTGAAATATTTCCGAAACCACTTAGTACTTTCTTTATTTACTTCCATTTGACGGTGTAGATAAGTATAAATAACACTGACAATTCAAACTATCAGAATTGTTAAGTCGCATAACAACGACAGCAAAGCTTACTTTACATGTAAAAAATAAATGGTGAAAAATAATCGATTAGTTTTGCAAAATAATCACTTATTTAAACAAGTCACGTTGTACAAAATTTCGTGTTTCTTATTGGTTAGATTTATGATGAGGGAAATAATCGACTATATCCGTGAATCTTAGTAAAACATAAAATAAGTTTTGTAAATACCCGCATACATTTCCTATTTTACATTCTTTGGACATACATAAAAATTTCCATGCATTACGAATAGCAAAAAATATGAACTTCGTATAACTTTGACAAAGCATAAATGACGACGAGAAATTCAAATGCGAAGTTAATTTCACAAACTAGTTTTTAAATTATACATACTTTATGCAGTTTAGAGCTTTGAATGATGTATGAGGGTAAATATGTAGATTAGTCCAGGAAACAGAATGTTACCTGGAACAAATTTTTTACTTAATTTTTTTAAGGAATAACAGTATTTTTCTATGACTTAAAAGAGATACCTACATTTTTATAATTAGCAGTGAAATTCAAAATTGGGTCGAGTGACTCCACTTATAGTCGAGGATCTAACCGCGTGATTTATACATTCATCTGTTATTTTGTCGAAATATGATTTTAATGAAAGTTTACGTATAGGGTCATGCATCGCAGATGGGTTGCCTTGCAAAATCGTGCCGCAAGTACCCTTAATTAGGACAGCTTCAATTAATTTTTTTAAAACAATTTAGTTCATTTGTTTGCGATATAAATGAAGTAACATCTAAAAAAAATTATTTAGAGAACTTGAAGAAATAGGTTGCTACCTCTTAGTCTGCCACTACTCCGTGGCAGCCAGGTGAAAAAAAGGTCCTATATCATTAATTATATCGACGCTCATCGTATATCGAAAACTTTTTGTACCAAATTGAAGATAAATTTATTCTCCACACGATGGAATTTGGCTGCTTACGTAAAAGCTGCCGAAAGTGATAGTTGTCAGAATTTGGATGACCCACTCGCACAGGTGAGAGTGAGTCATTCAAATGCTGGCAACTATCAGTTACGGTAGCTTTTCCGCAGGCAACCAAATTCCATTGTGTAGAGAAAACGTTTACCTTCAATTTGATATAAAAATTGTTTCAGTACACGATGAGCATTGATGATTAATGAAAAAAAATGTTTTGCACCTGGCTGTCACGGGATTGCAGCAGACTGAGAGATGGCAACTTATTCTTTTCAACTACTTTATATCATTTTTTTAAATAGCACATCATTTAAATCGTAAACAGAAGAACAAAATTGTTTAAACAAATTTAGTTAAAGCTGCTCTAATTAAGGTTACATTTTACCAAGACAATACCTAAGTTAAATTATGCCAACCCGGATACAGTAATGTTTAATCTATAATCGTTGGATTTACGTATTTAAGACTATTCTACTATGAATTTCAAGGTCAAAGTTATTTTCATACCAAAGATAGCACACTTTGTGGTATTTAACATTTACTGCAACGAAATAAAAAACATTAACAACATGCCGACCATTTCATGATTAGCCTGTTTGCTTTAAAAGGTATTCACTCACCTTTTTAAAATGAAATTTTTTTGGCGCAGCTGATCGTAACGATAAAAGCATAGATGACAGGTTTTTATTGCATCGTTTTTGATATACTACACTGATTGCCTTTACTACAACATCTAGTTACGGTCGAGTCTCTAAAAGTATTGTTATTAAGATAAGAAAGACGACTAATATATTGTTTTGCTTTTTATACTTGTCAAATTAATTATAAATACAAGGCGCCCCATAAATCTAGTTACATGTCAAAGTGTTGCGTTACGTGAAAATAATTTTATTAGTAAATCAACTGTACATCATTAAAGAGCTTGGGAAAGATCTAAATAGTTGCTGTTATCAAAACATTAGGAATCATGAATGTCTGGAAACATCAACATCATTCATTATTGATTAGTATTTCAAAATTGATGTGTAACACGTACTCAACGAATGTTTAGACGACACTTAAACATTGACCGAAATAGACCGCTTCCATATTGGTGTGCTGTTAATTTATGGATTGAGAACTTTCGTGAGACTGCATTAGCATGTATAAAAAAGCCTCCAGGAAGACCAATTGCGGTACGTACACATTTAAACATTAATCCAGTTAGAGACGCTATAAACCGATATCCTCAGCGATCTGCTGGTCGGCATTCAGTGTCACTGAACATATCCATCACCAGCTTGCTTCCCATATTGCATAAGAACTTAAATGAACACCCACACAAGAATCAGATTGTCCAGAAATAGCGAAATCAAGACTTTATTAGCCGTGACGTTACTTCCAGCACTTTTATGACTTGTTAAACGATACACTTGACCTAATGAACAATGTGTGAATGCCCTACGAAACACATTTTCATTTGACAGGATGAGTTAACAAGCAAAACTATCACTACTGGTCAAATGAGAATCTAAAACACTCACTAATAGCCACTTTATCGCGTTAAAATTATTATATCGTGGCAAAAAGTGTCTATCAAAGTTAGAATGATTGTATATTCGTCAAATGAGCAATGACATTTTCTAAATGCTTTTGAAATGGTATATTTGAATCTCAGTCGACCCCATCAAGCCGGGTAGGCCGTGCAAAATATTAATATTTATAATGTAAAGAATATGAGTTTCATTTATTTTATTGAAACCAAATTTATATTCATTTTGTTACATTATTAAATAGCTCTCTCAACCAGTTTGCAAATACTTTTTTTGGCGTTTAATCCGAAGTCTTTCAAGCGGCAAGGAAATAATAGTGAGAAGTAATAAATAGGCAGCTGGTAACGCCAGGACGCAGCGTTAGACATGTTTTAAACTCTATCCAAAATTAAATAATCCTTCAAGCCTTTAATGTATGTTGTTCAATTTACACACAAAATTTACACTCCGATGCTTGCGTTTCGACTACTAAAGCCTTATAGCTTTATGTAACAATCCCATAACATTTCGCTTTTGGCCGTGAATAGTTTAGAATAAATATAAAGTACGTTACAAATTCTTGGTTCACTTTTCAACTTGTTTCACCCAAAACAGGTTGGTTAAACTCAGTGTTACACAATAGATTACTGTAAACATTATTTTACTTCAGTCAAGCCAGTAGGCTTTAAAATACAGCACTTGTTTTTATTATTGGCTTCTCACGATCTTATTTATGATGTAACGAAATAATGACAATTATACATTATCTATTCACTGTTGATATTTTATAAAATGTAGAAACTTTTGATGGAATAAATTCTGTATCTTAACAGAACTTTTTTGGAAAAACCCTTAGACAAGTCAATTTTTGTTCTTTGAACGCCAATTTTTGCTATAAGAATTTCCTATACTCTTTGAGAACCCCCTAGAAAATTTTAAAATGACACAAATGGATAAGATACCTTGTTTGAGAGACATTTTAATTTTCTATACACTGGTATACAATTTTTTGAATTATGTTAATCCTTGTCTGAGATAGAACGTTTTAAAGATGTAGTATCAATTATGACCTCGTAAATTCAATAATTTCTTTAAAATTAGTCAGTTTATTAAAGTCCGTTAATTGCTCAAAATAAACACCTTCTACTCCTTGACAGCAACCCAGTATAATGTAAAATTCCTTCTTGATGTTTTCGATATCTCTGGAGTAATAGCCGTTATTGTATTTCTACCATTGCAAGTCTGCAGATTTTGTTTATAGACCTTGTTTTTTATTAGACTCTACAAAGAGAAATCTAGTGGGGGCAGACCAGGCGATCTCGCGGGCCATTTCAATGCACCTCTTCTCCTTATCAATCGATTTTGATGATTTACATGTCGATGAAAAATAAAGATTGATTCATCGGATAATTACACCTTAAGATAATTCATTTTGGTCCAATTTATATCGTCTTCACATAATTCACCCTTTTGATCAGAATCGTCCTCACAGAATTACTGTGTTGGATGAAGTTTGTAAGGATGCAATTTATTTGCTCTAAACAATTTCATGACGATTGTAGTCGTTGGATTTTCATCTACTCCCAACATTACATTTAATTGGCGTCTTCATCGATAAAAGAACATTCTTCTTTAAGTAAATGTCTCACATGTCCCTTGTGTATCACGAGGTAAATTACCCATGGCCAATATCTATCTATTAATGTGCGTTAATAGACTTCTCAAAGACATTATGGGTAATGACATTCCTTTTGGAGGAAAAATTATTATACTTGAGGGAGATTTTAGACAGGTCTTGCCAGTAGTTCCACATGCCTCACGAGAAACAATAATTCAAAACTGCATCTAGTTTTCTTTCCTATGGTCAGAATTTAGGGTATTTAAGTTGTTTAGAAACATGCGAGCAAGACCCGAAGAATTGAAATTTGCTAATTTTCTGCTTAAAATTGGTAATGGAGATTATCCTTCCGTAAATGACGAATCGTCATCATCAGCTGTTATTGATTTACCATCTAGTGTAATTGCGAAAGAAGACATTGTTTCTGAAATTTTTGGGAAGAATTTGGGTCACCACACGCCGTTATTAATTTTTCAAAATTTGCCATTTTAGCCCCAAAAAATGAACACTGCGATGAGATCAATTCTAAAGTTATAAATCTTATACCCGGAACGCCTAGAACATATATTAGTGTAAATAATTTGATAACGGAGGAGAATGAAATTCTTCAGTTTCTTATGGAATTTCTGAATAGTTTAGAGTTAAGTGGTTTGCCTTCACATAACCTTACATTAAGAACTGAAGCTATTGTCATGCTGTTAAGAAACCTAGATGCTTCCCAGGGGCTCTTTCATGGTACCAGATTAATTGTTCGAAATATGTACGACAATTCTTTGGATTTGGAAATTATCACTGGCGAAAGAGTAGTTCAAAGAGTTTTGATTCCTAGAATCGACTTAACGCCATCTGATACAACTCTTCCTTTTTCTTTAAAAAAGCCGCTAATTTCCTATTCGTCTTGCGTTTTGTATGACCATAAACAAAGCGCATGGACAAACTCTTGATCGTGTTGGGATTTATTTACCCCAGCCTGTATTTGGCCATGGCCAGTTGTACGTAGCAATGTCTCGAGTGCGATCGTTCGACAATTTGAAAATACAAATAATTCCAAAAGGGAACAGCACTCTCACTGTAGTATTTAAGGAGGTGCTGTAACATGAAACTTTCGTCACTAACTTGCATTTTTCAATACATCCGCCGTCGAATTTCGACGGGGTTACACTAGAATTTATTGAAACCTCTTTGTGGCCTCCTTCCATTCCTGTATTATAATTGACTTTCTCCCAACCACTTGGATGTAATGATTTTTTTTTTTGTTGAATTATGTCATTTACAAGTGTATATTAAAAAAATCACCACAGTCACAATTATCGATATTAAGAAAAAATATGTTAATACTAGTTATGAGACATCCGTGTGATGATACTCAGCTACATTCACTTCCGAAAAGTATACAGGGTGGTCAAAAATAATTTTTTGAATTTCAATTATTTGAACTGAATTTTCTCAATTTTTTTCAAATGGAAGACCCTGTATATTTTTGGACGATGTGATGTAGAATTGAAAAACGAACAATTTTTGTACGTACATCTCTATGGTTATTTGTAACCATTTTCGATTTATTGAACAATAACTGCAAATTCAGCAATAAAAATTAAAAATATTTTCTTTTATGTAATTTGATTTCTATGGGTCTTTGGAATGAGGTTTCTATTGTACATAAAATCCTTTTTAGCCATCCTGTATGCTTTTAGGAAGTGAAAATGACTGAGTATCATCACACAAATGTCTCATAACTGGTACTAACATATTCTTTCTTAAAATCGATAGTTGTGATTGTAGTGATATTTTTAATATACACGTGTAAATGATATAATTTCAACAAAAAAATTATTACATTCAAGTGGTTGGGGGAAAGTCAATAAGGATTGAAAGGAGGCCACAAAGAGGTTTTAAATAATGTTCTGATATCGATGGCATTTAATTTAAAAAATGTTGCTTGACCCTGCAGAATCGTCTTGGTTCAACCTGTATATGCGTAAACAATTTCCGGTTATAGACTTTTTTATCTAGTCTACTTATGTTTTTAAATTAAGTTTCTAGCTATCATAGAACTCGAGATATCGAAGTCGGACGCACTATTGCCTCACCATGTATATAAAACAAAAGACAAATTAACTTCGGTTTATACTTTCTTAGCATAAAGAAGCATTCGATCTATATTTTCATTCAGCATCAAATTACACTCAAAAATAATTATGTACCGGCTTGCCAGTTTAAATATACACCAGGAAGAGATAGGATTTACAGGAAGTTTTGACATTTAATTGTACAAAATTGGAATATCTAACCTGATATTCTGGATTCATCAAAATTGCTTCCATTATCAACTCGGTTGTCATTGGGTCCTCCCCGTTCGGTTCTATCTCCTCCTCGTGGTATACCTAAACATATGTTCGTATTAATTTTGAGTCTGTATGTCTACAGGGTGTTCAAATAATTGTAACGGAAAGAAGTTTAATACACAATATTGTTAAGCGTTAAAAAAAATGTTTCTAAATTGAACAGAAAGTAGAATCTCATAATTAATTTATATATAGATTATTACCGGCATGATCGTATATTCTTTGACAATTTTTTTAGTGGCGGCTGCTCCACAGAGGCTCAGGAGCTCGAGCCTCCCAAGTTTCTATTAGCAAAATGTAACAGTAATTAAATGATTGATATATTTTTTTTTCAGGTTTTTTATATTTAATATCTTTTTTAATATAGTTATTACCCGTTTGCGACCGCTATATGTACAATAAAGTCACATAATGTACTGACCGTCAACTTATAACTGTAATCAGAGAGTATGGAGGCTCAGGCTCAGCTCACATGAGCCATTCCGTGCATAAGGAAATATATGAAGAAACGAACGAGGACTTGCTAGCAGCGTTGTTAGAACGGATGACCGATCAAGAGAGAAAACGCCAGGAAGACAAAGAAGAACAAGAGAGAAGACGACAAGAAGAAAAAGAAGAACAAGAGAGAAGATGATAGAAAGAAAAAGAAGAATACGAGAGAAAACGCCAGGAAGAAAAATGATGGAGGGCCTATAAATAAGACGATTGGAGGAAAACGAAGATACAAGAATCTTTCCAAATGTACACATATTATTTAATCAATTTCAAGCAAGAAATACAGACAGTATTGAACTTAAAAAAGAGTTGAAGAGAGAAAAAATTATATCATCTATTATAAATTCAACGGATGAGATAGAAAAAGAAATTACTAATATTGAGAATGAGAATAAACGGAGAAAAATTAATCCTGAAAATAGAAATTCCATGATTGAAGTCTTATAACAAGACAAAAAAGGACTGAATTGGAAGTCGTTTATTCAAGAACGGATTTAAAAAAAAATATTGTAGGTGGCCTAAAGATGCTTTCTTGGCTGTCTGAAAATGGTTTAAATGAAACGTTCAATGAAACGGTCAAGTTACTAAGAATTATTGTGACAACTCCGATGTCTACTGTTGAATCAGACAGAAATGTTTTTCAACTCTTAAAAGAATAAAGACATTTTTAAGAAACACTATGAATGAAGAACGCCTTAATGCCCTAGCAATGATGTCAGTGAATAAGATAGAAAACTTGATTTTGGGTATATGCAATAACATTTTTACTCGCATTTTTAAGTGATTATATTGTGAACTTTTTTTTGTACATATGTACATAAAACTTTTTCTTTTGTTATCAAAAATCATAGTTCTACTTGGATGAAATTACCGAGGGACTGAAGGTGAGTCTTTATTATGTTGTTCATATTTTTTAAGAAACTAGAGCCGCCCAAATAAAATTATCACGTGCCGCCACTGACTTTTTTATATTACGGCACACATTTTGTCTGTGCCTAATACCCTGGTACAAAAATAATCTGTGCTTATACAAGGTGTCCCGATATTTCACCTACATATATATATTTCATGTATACAGTGTGATTCATCTGAACTAGGTCAGACAGTAATGGTAGACCAATCGGTCATGTAAAAGACTATCTGTAACTCAGTTCAGTGTTAAATGGTGAGATGTGTGTGATGTTTCGAGCTTTGTGGCTGATAATTTTTAAATTATATCAGTGTGAACATGGAAGCCTTTACTCTATAGGAGTATTGTGAGAATAGTCACGTACGTACGGTGCAGTGAACGAAAATGTATGACTAGTGTTAATTTGAACCATCTTGCCTATGAACATACTGACGAGAGGTATTTCGAAACCGGTCTATGGCTTGCAACAAAGTACCAACCTTCAAGAGAGTCCTACTTATTAAGTAATTTCTTTAATAATTACTGGGATTAATCTTTTAGCAGTAGCTGATAGGTTGCTTTTGCATTTGTACAATGCTAAGATTCAATTTCATTGTCACTGTAAACATACTCTAATTTTGTAGTTTTATTTATAGTGCTAAGGGCTAGTGCTGGGATAATTCGAATGGAAAATAAACGATTATTCGGTTATTGAAATATCTCGAGATATCTCGAATACTCTTGTCATGAGAACTCGAATAATTTAGGCATATGAGAGTGGTGCATCCGACTGCCGATTAAATAATCGGCATTCGGTTCAGTGGCTCGAAAATTTCAAATACGCGATACGAGCGATGAGATACGGATGCGAGTACTAGTTCACTTGAACCCCTGTTGGGGGCCCGGGGGGCCCCCCGGGGGGGGGGGGGGGGGGGGGGGGGGGAGATGGCTATTTCGGCTGATCCCATTGGGAGTTGGATTGTCTTGAGTGTAGAACCGGATTGAGTTACGTAAAAAAGAATATAATTTATAGTTGAGAATTGTATAGAAATAATAGCCTAACTGCCAGCCAAATCGATTATTTATGATTATGAATTATGACATGAGTTCCCGAATGTCACCGAGCTAAGCCATCGATGTCGATTTCCCCACTTTTCGAGCTATAACCACAATTCGAATGATCATTCAATTATTAAATGTATTCGAATAGCCATTATTCGATTATTGAAATCATTCCATTGTACCCAACACTACTACGGGCATTAAAAGCAAGATTCCTTTGCTCCCAACAAAGCGAATCGAGCTTTAGGTAATCTGATTAATACAACACAGCAACTTGAAACTTTAAGGCGTGTCTCCCTCTGGTGGCAGCATTTTGCAAGCAGTTTTATGTAACCCGAAGTTGGCAAAAATATAAATCAAAAGTAATATACTCCATTCATTTCATATAAGCACATAAAAAATCTAGCATAGGCGGGCGGTATTATATAAATACACTTGTATTTCTAATACACCTCGCGTCTATGTAAGATTGAATCAACAAAGGGTCGCTCTGTACGCCAAGATGAACAATTTTTTTAAGTACTTATATGAAATGGAGTATAATAGAGGTAAAAACAAAATAAGTTTATTACGTTTTTTCCTTTTTTCCTTGTGGCTAGATTCTACCCAATGTTATACATGGATATATAGGTATTTAGAAAATAAGGACGTTCATTATTATTACTACAATGAAATTTGATGTATAGATGTTTAATGTGGAATAACATTATTTTAAAATATTTTCCCTGCTCTTCGTTTTTATCGTTTAAACATTAAATAAGTTTGGTAATTTAATCAACAGTAAGAGGCCTAAAACATGAAAGAAAATAAAGTAATATATAAAACAAAAATATATCTTTCTTCGGGAGTATTTAACGGAAACCACCTTGTTGATTCAATTACATTTTCTTGTGATAAAAACATTGCCACTATCCATAAATGCCATAAAATTATGTTTTCCACCGACTTATTTATTAACGAGTTATAAAAGCCAAAATGGCCCAACAGAGGCACTCAAATAAAAGGGAAATACTCCTACTTTTTCAGATGATCATTTCACCAGCATAAAAACATTTTAAAGCCCGTTCAAAGCGTAAAATAAGTGTAATTGGCGACGTTTTTATGTTTGTGCTTACTTTCAAATGTAACGAGCTCAAGAGGACATCCAGCGGCGTAAAACAGGGAATTTTGAAAGGGATAGGAAAGATTAACGCATATAATCATTCCTAGCTTAATATACTCGATCTACTGGGACGATTCTCTACATCGTTTCTTAATAAATTTTTTGATTTTATCAAAATTAAATAATATTTTGTTTTTCAACTGTTCTAGCGATTTTTTTTTGTTCTTAATCAAATTTTGGATTTGCGTTTTCAGTATGATTCTGAACAACTTTTCTTAATAATTGTTTTTTTTTATAAAAAAAACGTCTAATGAAGTTTTTTGCATATTTTTCATTCAATCATGCTGCAACGAAATTGCTAGCCATTTTATTCCAGTTTATTGTTGTCCGCGATGAATTAAGTTTCTGCCACCTTGGTTGTTCTTTGGAACAGCCATCATTAATATTGATTAGTATCGATTTATCGGGCCTTGTTTGCAATTTATCTAATATCCCTCTGATATTGTAATAATTTCGTGTGCTAATTTAAACTAACTCTCGGTTATTGTAAATTTTAGATTTATCCGGCAACGAATGTCGCCATTTTGTATCGTAGTTAGTTGTTTTCTGTCTTTGTCTGTTGATGTTTTAGGTCACTTGGCTACGTTGGTAGCTCTGTGAAAAGTGGTGACTGGTGACTTTTGGATATTGGTACCCCTTTTTGGACTAAACCTATTTGTTTATAACTTTTGTGAGAATTACCTAATGTGGTTCATTTGTTTTGTGGTGGTTCATTTTATACTAGTGCATATATTTACCAACCAGACCTCAGTAACGTAAGAATTTTCTAAATTTAAAATATCGAGTACTTACTTGAACGTTTACTTAGTATTTAGTCAGGAACGCTGCTCCAGTAGACCCTTGCCTAGTCTCTGGCAAAAATACCTGCCTAGTTATCTGGCAACTGATTAACTTTTATACATCTTTATTTAACTTTATCTGGAATTCATTATTACCTCTCTACGAGGAACTAATATTAATTTAACGTTACCTTTTTCTGAAAATTATCATATTGTTTTATATTTAGCAAATATTTATTTACGTTATCTTTCTGGTCGTCTGTCTGCATACAGATATTCTAAATTCTATTTTCTTAAAGATTACCTTCTTTTAGTAAAGAATATCTTAAAACATAGTGAATACTTATTTCATTTTGTTTATTATCATAGCTACACTTAGTTTATTTATTGGACTTAGTATTTTTTTCTATTTAACGTAACTTTTATTGACACTTAAGTTAGTTGAAGTCTTCAACTTCCTAAAATATTGTGGGATACCGATTCTAGTTTGTTTAGTTTGTAATTTACTATGTAAATTTGTGTTAACTCTCATATTTTGTCTACGTAGCTGGACAATTCAAACGTCACAGCTTTTTACTTTGTTTTGCCTATAATACTGATCTCATAAAACTATCCCCTTTTTTATGTAAATATCTGGACCAAGTGAAGAGGATGACTGGTGGATCGAAAAAAGTACAATTTTCAATCTAGTCGCACATCCCCATTGAGTATTGTATACTGTATTTTTCATCCTTGTATTTGTTTTTGTTCCTTATCTATGCCATCTTAGCTTAAATTCTCTTGCTACGTTATGCTGATGAGGAACAATAATTCCGAAACACGTGTCCGTAGCTGCATCTTTGTTTTTGAGGATATATGACACTAGTCCTTCCTTTATATTATTTTTAATACCATTACTTCAAGTTTAAAAAAGTTTTAAAATTTACATTACGGTTAGACATTGCAGTAGACAAGTTCCTCGGATCTAACTAAATTCAATTAAAGGAAAGTTTCCAAAGTTGGAACTATTGTTGGAATGCAGTGATCTTGAAACTAAAGATAGGTTCCGCAATACCTTTGATATTCTGAATGGATTAAATATATACAATCTAAAGGCAATGTTAGTACGTTTTGTACAGGATTTATTGACATTTCAATGGCCGAAACTTTGGGTATTTTTATTATAAGAATAAACAACTAAAACTTAAAATTACGAGATGCAAATTTCTATCTTTATTCTAGGAAATAAGATATACATTGGTTTTTAATAGTTCACAGTTGAAAAATTGTTATTTTTTAAATATTATTTTAACTTATGGTACATGCGCCGCCACTAAAAATACATACTTGAATGCTAAGATAATTCTCGTAATTCGGCTGTCAGGTATTTACCCACAAAAGTAATATGACATCTTGGTGATTCTTTTATTACGAGCTTTACATATTAGTTTTACAACTTCGCGACGTATTTTCCCAAAAATAGCTCCAAAAGTCAGCTGTCAAATCGTTTTCAGTGTCATAATAATGACTGTACGGTCGCGGTAAGAGGTCACTAAATTGACATTTAATAACGCTTTTATTATACATTGAAATTAGAGGTCGTTTTAGTAATAGTAGAAGCAACTGTCAGCATGGATTTTGTACTGTTTTTGCGGATTTCTATACTTTTGAAGGTTTCTTATTAAAGTCAACAAACTATAAAAAAGTGAAAATTAACTTCATTGAAAAGTTTCTTAATTTAAATACATGTTTATTCATTTTGGTATACTATGGCACGTACCTTTCTTGAATGCAGGCGTCGCCGCTAAGTGAGTCGTAGATTTGACAGTCGTCGGGGCTGGAATTTCTGGAAATGACATAACTATCTAAATACGTAAAGTCGCTAATGAGGTTATTCTTATTAGTTATTATTATTAGACGTAT
>JANEYF010002472.1:0-220148 GCA_029963845.1 Rhamnusium bicolor
GGTTGTCTGAAAAACAACATAATATATATATATATATATATATATATATATATATATATATATATATATATATATATATATATATATATATATACTATACCTATCATCAATACCTCGTACTCTGCCCCCCACTCTAATTACTTCAAGTATACATCTGGGTATGCTTCTAATGATGTGGTCAATCACGTACGAGATTTGTGCCCATAAAATGGGAGTAATATCTGACAGTTGCGTAATGTTTTCTGGAACCGATTGATGGTTTGCTTTTCTCAATAAATGCCACACATATTCAATAGGATTCAAGTCAGATGAACGCAGTGGAAGAGGATCGATATCAATTCTGTCAGTTTCAAGGACGTTGAATACTTGCTGAGTATGATGGGGGCGAGCATTATCATCAATAGAAATAAAATTTTCGTCAATAGCAGCTTAAAAGTCATTACAATATTATTGACAATATCATTGGAATACATTTGTCCAATCATGGCCCCTCTGCAGATGTACAGATCGGTGCGTCTTATAATACATATCCCTACCATAACAATGTCTCCTCTAAAAACTACTATTGGTTGGATACATCTTTGGTTGTATCTCTCCCCTGACATTCTTTCAACTCGTAGACGTCTGCTATTGCTGTGCAAGCTGAAACGAGACTCATCGCTGAATAAAACTAAAACCCATTCCATGTCTCAATTTTGATTATCGCTTGCCCACTTTAAACGGTCTACATGGTCAGCTGGAATTAACCGATTGACTCGAAATGAAGGATGACTCAACAGACCAAACTCTCTGATGTTATTGCATACTGATTGGATACTTACTGTAACCCCATGTGCTGCAGGTAATATTCGTCTTACTTGAGATGCGTAAAGGGAAGGATTCCTTCTCATTGTAAATTGATGATAACGATCTGTTCGCGGTGTAAATGAAGGTAACAAATTTAATTCTAGAATCAAAATACACCGTTTGGATAAAAATATTTTAAACAGTGCTGACTTTATTAATAAACTAGTTATAATCCAGGGGTTTTAGTCAAAAATCAGCATTGACCTACAGAAAAATATCATAAGGCTGAAAATTTGCACATTAGTTCTACCATGGATTTATAAGCAAGAGGGATATAGTATAACATCGTTTGTTATGTTGTCCTCTTAAAAATCAAATTCTAACTGGTTCATAAATAAACAAACATTGTTGTCAGTACACACAAACATAATAATGACAAATCACTGCGGTGTGCTGCAATTTATGCAATATTGATATAGTAATAGAAAGCATATAAATCTGAAAGAATATTAAACAATAATTTTATCAAATTTAATACACGGTTTTTTTTATGACATTCGAAATTCGAATAAATATTTTTTACTTCATGTAGGTAATTCGTGTTCCTGATTGATTTTCTAATTCTTAGAATCGTAGCAACGTCGCATAATAGTTGGAGACAAGTTGGAGGGAGTTTGTTTACATTGTCAGTTTGTCTTATTTTATGTGAAAATTGTGATTGTTCTTTATTAATCAATTATATTTGACATATATACAGGTTAGGGCAATAGTGCGTCCGACTTCGATATCTCGAGTTCTATGATAGCTAGAAGCTTAATTAAAAACATAAGTAAACTAGACAAAAAAGTCTATAAGCGGAAATTGTTTTCGAATATACAGGGTGAGCCAAGAAGATCCTACAGGGTCAAGTAACATTTCTTAAAATGAATCACAATGTATATTAGATCATTTTTTGAATCCTCTTTGTGGCCTCCTTTCACTCCTGTATTATTATTGACTTTTTTCCAACCACTTGGCTGTAACGATTTTTTTTTGAAATTTTATCATTTACACGTGTATATTAAAAATATACGTACAATCACAACTATCGATTTTAAGAAAAAATATGTTAGTACCAGTTATTACACATCTGTGTGTTGACATTCAGCCATTTTCACTTCCTTAAAGTATACAGAGTGGCCAAAAAAGATTTTTAAATTTTGAACTGAATTTTTTCAATTTTTCAAATGAAACACCCTGTATATTTTTGGACGATGTAGGATTGAAAAACGAACATTTTTTGTTCGTACATTCCTATGGCTATTTGTGACCATTTTCAATTTATTGAACAATAACTGCAAAATTCGTCAATAAAAATTAAAAATGAGAGTTGTTTTCAAATAATTCAAGAGAAGGTATTATAATAAGCTTGTTAGTTACATGATGTCCATAAAAACATCACAACAACAACAATCCAAAATTTGAAGGAAATGATAATAAATGCTTTTAGAAGTATTACTCCGGCAATTGTATGAACAGTAGAAACCTCATTCCAAAGACGCATAAAAATGTGTGTCAATCAAAATGGGCAACATGTGGAGCACTTTATATAATATCTTCTCTTGAATAACAAAAAAATATATTTTAAATTTTTATTGCTGAATTTTGCAGTTATTGTTCAATAAATTGAAAATGTTTACAAATAGCCATGGGGATGTACGTACAAAAAAATTTTCATTTTTCAATTCTACATCACACTGTCCAAAAAATATAGAGGGTGTTCCGTTTGAAAAAATTGAAAAAAATTTAGTTCAAATAGTTGTAAATTTAAAAATTATTTTTAGCCATCCTGTATACTTTTAGGAAGTGAAAATGGCTGAGTGTCATCATACAGATATCGCATAACTAGTACTGACATATTTTTTTTAAACTCGATAATTGTGACTTTGGTGATTTTTTTAATATACACGTGTAAATGGCATAATTTCAACAAAAGAAAAATCATTACATCCAAGTTGTTGGGAGAGAGTCAGTAATAATAAGAAGTGGAAGGAGACCACAAAGAGTTTTCAAAAAATGTTCTGATATACATCCATTAAAAAAAATTTAGTTGAACCTCTAGAATAGTCTTGGCTCACCCTGTATATTCTAAAATAATTTCTGGCTATAGCATTTTTTGTCTAATTTATTTATGTTTTTAAATCAAGTTTTTAGCTATCACAGAATACGATATATCGAAGTCGGGCGCACTATTGCCCCACTCTATATATATATATATATATATATATATATATATATATATATATATATATATATATATATATATATATATATATATATATATATATATATATATATATATATGTGCATTTTTGAGTTGCAAATATGTGAGACAGTAAGCAGATATACAAAAGACTGGATTATAAAAGCCCAAACGTATATTTCCACAAGTAAATAAGAAACTATTGATTTGCAGTGACATAGGTGTACGCTTAGGTAGTTAACTATTATGTTTAGACAGAAAAATATAACAAAATGTCCGTCCATCCGTATGTGCGTGCGTGCGTGCGTGCGTGCGTGCGTGCGTGCGTGCGTGCGTGCGTGTGTGCGTGTGCGTGTGCGTGTGCGTGTGTGCGTGTGCGTGTGCGTGTGCTTGTTTTGTGTGTGTGTGTGTGTGTGTGTGTGTGTGTGTGTGTGTGTGTGTGTGTGTGTGTGTGTGTGTGTGTGTGTGTGTGTGTGTGTGTGTGTGTGTGTGTGTGTGTGTGTGTGTGTGTGTGTGTGTGTGTGTGTGTGTGTGTGTGTGTGTGTGTGTGTGTGTGTGTGTGTGTGTGTGTGTGTGTGTGTGTGTGTGTGTGTGTGTGTGTGTGTGTGTGTGTGTGTGTGTGTGTGTGTGTGTGTGTGTGTGTGTGTGTGTGTGTGTGTGTGTGTGTGTGTGTGTGTGTGTGTGTGTGTGTGTGTGTGTGTGTGTGTGTGTGTGTGTGTGTGTGTGTGTGTGTGTGTGTGTGTGTGTGTGTGTGTGTGTGTGTGTGTGTGTGTGTGTGTGTGTGTGTGTGTGTGTGTGTGTGTGTGTGTGTGTGTGTGTGTGTGTGTGTGTGTGTGTGTGTGTGTGTGTGTGTGTGTGTGTGTGTGTGTGTGTGTGTGTGTGTGTGTGTGTGTGTGTGTGTGTGTGTGTGTGTGTGTGTGTGTGTGTGTGTGTGTGTGTGTGTGTGTGTGTGTGTGTGTGTGTGTGTGTGTGTGTGTGTGTGTGTGTGTGTGTGTGTGTGTGTGTGTGTGTGTGTGTGTGTGTGTGTGTGTGTGTGTGTGTGTGTGTGTGTGTGTGTGTGTGTGTGTGTGTGTGTGTGTGTGTGTGTGTGTGTGTGTGTGTGTGTGTGTGTGTGTGTGTGTGTGTGTGTGTGTGTGTGTGTGTGTGTGTGTGTGTGTGTGTGTGTGTGTGTGTGTGTGTGTGTGTGTGTGTGTGTGTGTGTGTGTGTGTGTGTGTGTGTGTGTGTGTGTGTGTGTGTGTGTGTGTGTGTGTGTGTGTGTGTGTGCGCGCGTGCAAACACCCTATATATTATTGCATTTTTGATTTATGCATAATTTTCTGAATCCAACGATACCAAATAAGTGACATATCAAATGTCATTATTTATTATAATATAATTTTTAGGTTTCCATTTGTGACATGACGGTTTCGATTTATTCTAAATGACCCGTGTAATGCTAAAAAAATCGAAATCCCGTCAAAAATATCTAAATTACGTGATTTATGAGCAAATAAAGTTCATCAAAATGGTTTTTGGGGAAAAAACTCAATTTTTTCAAATAGAACCATACTGGTACCGTGGCACCATTTATTAGTACTATTAATAAGAAATTTATTCATATATCGTATTAAAATATGCGATAAATACAAACAAAATTACAGCTAAAAGAAAATAAGAAAATACAATTTTGTTCTAATTAAATGTTAAGAAATTCACTAATTAAGGTGGCTTTGAAAACAATGAAATATTTAGCTTGTCAAACATTTGTTGGTTTACCGGTGTCTTTAAAAATTGTTTAAAATTCTTGTTAATTGTGTTCAAAATGCCGCAAATTTATACAAGAGATGAAAAAGTGGACATGTTAATTATTTATGGGGAATGTAGAAAAAATGCCGTTGCAGTTAGACACCATTATGCCAAACGATATCCTGATAGACAATATCCAGCGAGAAATTATTTTAATCATCTTGAAATTCAATTCCGAAGTGAGTCCAACAATGATCCCGAAGAAAATTTCATTCCTGACGAAGGAAGGGAAATTAATGTTTTGGCTCGAGTAGAAGTTGATAAGACTGTTTCTTTAAGGCGAATTGTTTTTGAATTGAAAATCAGTCACCAAACAGTAAGAAGAATTTTGCACAAATAAATCTTTCAAATACCAATTGCACCAGCACTTGTACAAAAATTATTACGAACGTAGGATGGAATATTGCAATTGGATTTTGCAGAATAACGTGCAGCCAAACCATGAATTTTTGGGAATTATTTTCGACTCATCCGAAAATGGTTTAAAAATTTGGGATTATTTAACCGACAAAATACAAAATATTGGTCACAAGAAAATCAAAATTTATTACGGGAGGGTAACTTTCAAGTGCGGTTCGGTTTCAATATTTGGCTTGAAATAATCGATAGTAGAATCATTGGTCCAATAATAATTATTGAAGGACCCCTGACTGGTACCAGATACTTGGAATTTCTGCAAAATAAAATTGAGGACAGTTTAGCTGAATTACCTTTCCATTTACGACAGGAAATGTATCTCCAACAAGATGGCGCTCCTCCCCATAATTCAAGGCCTCCAAGGTCACCTTATTTAACACCCCTTGATTTCTTTGTTTGGGGTCATTTAAAAAAATATTGTCTACGCAACTGTCGTTACAGCCCATGAAATCCTGGAGCTACGAGAAAAACGCGCAATTAATAGCATAACGGCCCAGCAATTGGCGAACTTTCTTCGAGAAATAGCTATGCGAGTTCAGAAGTGCATTGACGTTAATGGACAGCATTTTGAACGTTCTGTCATTTGTAATGTTCTGTGTTAATTTTTGTATTCCAAAGCCACCTTATGTATAACAAGGTAATTAGAACAAAATTGTATTTTCTTATTTTCATTTACCTGCAATTTTGTTTGTATTTATCACACATTCTAATACGACATATGAATAAATTCCTTATTAATAGTACTAATAAATGGTACCACGGTACCAATATGGTTCTATTTGAAAAAATTGAGTTTGGCTCCAAAAACCATTTTGATGAACTTTATTTGCTCATAAATCATGTAATTAAGTATTTTTGACGGGATTTCGATTTTTCTAGCATTACACGGGCCATTTAGAATAAATCGAAACTGTCATGACACACTTAAATGGAAAACTAAAAATTATGTTATAAAAAAATATTGAAGTTTGAAATGTCACTTATTTGATATCGTTGGATTCAGAAAATTATGCAGAATTCAAAAAGGCAATAATATGCAGAGCATTTCATTTAAAAATCGAAAGTTAGTGTCTCTTCCGGAAGTGAAAAATAAATCACTTGTATGTCAAAAAATACTGCTTATTATGTATATAAGACATCCCAAATTTCAATCAATTATCTTTAAAACTGAAGAAGAAAAGAAGGGTGTACCTTGATCCTGTTACACCCGGTATATATGTCCTGTTCTGTATTGTAAATCATATTATACTAGAACTGATTTATTTATAAACTTTATTAACGAAAAATAAATATCACGTTTCTTTAAGAAAAATTTTGTAATCTGACAATTGTTCTTTATAGCATATTTTGTTTATTGTTTAAATTTCAAAATGAATATGTAACATCAGACTGAAGGGATCCATTGCATGGCCTTATACACGTCCACACATTTCAAATTTATTTTAATTAATCCATGTGTCCTCCTCACCAAAGATTATAGATCTATATAAGCAGGAAACTTCTTAGAAAATAACCTAGAAGAACAAACTATGGCGCTCACAGTCTATGTTTAAAATTAAAAAATTTAATACATAATGAATGATCCCTGAATGACGTGAGTTATAAATAGTGTACTAAAGAAATTATAAATGTTTTGAGTAGAATGGTGAAATAATTGTGTGTAAATGTGTGTAAGGCCACATAAGGTACTGACCTACTCCTCACAGATAAGTGGGGTCCGGCAACACAAGTCAGTTTGCCGAAAAGTAATAGATGGAGGAAGTGCTTGAGATTGAAACAAATAGCAAATTTGACAGCTAGAAAAATCTAACCACACACTTATGACTACTGCGAGGGCCACACTTATTGGTGAAATACGGGTGTCCACGCAATGACTGAAACACTTGTGTGTGTGTTGCGTGCGTGCGTGCGTGTGTGTGTGTATGGATATTATAGGAGTTTCAAACAGTGTGTGAACACACGATAGCACTAAAAGTACTGAACCGATCTTGTTGAAATTTAGCACAAGGATCTTATTAGTGTCGTCATGAATGTATATATTATTATAGATCCATGAATACCGCAGATAAGATAAAAAAAATTTTGGTACCAATCGGATGATATTTAGTGTCCTTTTGGCACATAAATTTCTTATCTTAAATATAACTATAATTTTCTATAACACCAATCGGAAGATAATGCAATCCTGATTTCAGCGATATGTTTTACAGTGAAGTCTTATAATAAAATTTTGTGGTATTACCTTGATAATTTTTTCACAACTGAATAAGCTAAGAATATTTTTATTATCGATTGGATGATGTTTAATGTCCTTTTGGTACTGGTGAGAAAGTTGCACTTGGTTCAAGTAACTATTCTTTTTTCTTTAAAATATAGTAGTCGTTTAAAATCACCATAAATATTTCTTAGTTTTAAATTTTTGTGTTTTTAAATTGTCCAATTTCTTTAGAACATTTCAATAGTCACACTCTAAATATAAATTATTCTATTTATTTACTGTTTGGATATTATCTAAAAACGTATTTAATAATTTCAGTCCAGATTCTGTTGTTGAGACTTCCAGAGTTGTTCCCAGAAATTACGGACAAATTTCATACCCAACAAAACATGTTTTGCAATTTTTTGATTTCTGAATTTTTCTACGAAGCAGAATATTCTGAATCGCCTTCCAACTAAAACTGCTTTAGAATCAGATTAAAACAATGAAGTCATGTCTACACCGGAACCTTCAAAAAGGTAAAATTTGTACCGCAAAACTTACTCATTATTGTAAATTATTGTAAATTAGTAGACATTAAAATTTTATTTTTGATTTAGATTCAAAACTCATGATGAACAATCTTCAATCACTCTTACATTAATGTCTGGTTTTTCAATGCTCAGTTAACCAAATTATCTGTCAGTTAGTGACTTCTCGGTCAATAGAATTCACTTATTTCACACTAACCGATGGATAATTTTGCTAACTAGGCATTGAAAAACCGAGACTAAATAACACTGAAAATGACAGTTTCCATAATGTGTAGAAACTGTAAGGGCCAGTTGTATCCATGTGGTTCAGCCAAATTTCAACTAAACTTCGTTTAAAATCCAACGTTACGATTGCAGTAATAATCATAACCTTGGATTTTAAAGAAGGTCAGTTGAACTTAGGTTAAACCATATGGATACAACCGGCTCTAAGTATCAATTTATAACTTTTTTATAACAACCTGAAATTGTTTTGTTGTAAGAAATACACCGTAGTTGAAATCCCATCAGCGAATAAAGAAAAGAGTAATCCTGGATTTAACAGTTTTTATAATGTGAATAGTAAATATTAATTAAATTAAAAATAGTCATTTTATTAACTGTTTTCCACACTTCAGTAAGAGGTGATCCAAATGATAATAAAACACCTGGTGTTGATCCTGTAAACTCGTCTAGTACGTTAACTGCTTCTGAGATGAAGGATATATTAATTAATATGATTAAAGAAGGACAAATTCATGGTTCTATAGTTGGTCCTAATTCCAGTTACAAAAGAAAAACTTAATCTTTGGGTAAGAAAACGTAAACACTACGCTAGTTGACAATTAAAATTGTGATTAAAATTAGTCATATGTAATATGTTTAGTGGAAAAACCTATAATCCCACACATAGTTTCAAATCAGGTTCCATCAGTGTGGGATGCTTGCTCTTGGTAGGTTTGTTGTCAGGGATGAAGCAGTGACAAAAAAATAGGGGAGGTCATCCTTGATTGTACTCCTGTCTGTAGACTTGGGTTCCACAATGATGAAACCAATAGGGGGAGGGGAACAAAATGGTTAAACATTTAATTTTGACAATTTACTAGTAATTTTAAAACATTTTTTTTAACTTTTGTTTACTTTGGGTGGCGCAGTGGAGTGTCACACTGAATAGGAGATCAGTGACAACTCCCTACTCAGGGTGGAAATTCTACTGTAATCCAACCATGCCTCTTATAGACAATTGTGATACTTTCTCGGAACTGGTTCCACAGAAAAAAGTATAGTATATTTTTCTTCTTGGTCTTAACTTACCTAATTTATCAATTAATAATTAAATTAAAATAATATGTATAGGTTTCGCTGAATTCGGTGTTGCAACAGGAGCCGCGATACTGAGTTCAGGGAAAACTAACCTAATAAACAACAAAAGGGAAAAAAATTATATTTTACATTCTTTTAACTAGCTACATCGGGAAGAGGAAGTATAATACATTTTACTTCTGTGTTTGAAAGAAAATAAAAGGTGAAAGACACGTTGATGGGAGTACTCAAGGGGCAAAAAAGACCCAGTGACAATTATAGGGGTTAAATACACCTTTTGATTTATTTCCAACAACGAAGGCTTCACCTTCTAGTTGAATAAATTAAGTTACCGACAGTTTTTTCCATTTCGGTTCGTTGTTTCTGTCTTGGTTTCAGCGTGTTGCCATGAATTAACCCTGTAACAATTAATGGGGGGTGGTCCTTTACAATACGTTCGATTCGGAGACCGTAGCACTGATCCTAAGGGAAAAAACTGGCCAAGTTTATATTGCAAATTCATAAATTAAATCAGATTGAGGGTTGATTCTATTCCGGGGAGTTTTCTCAGGAACTAGAGAACTTAGTGACAATATAGGAGATTTTTTTAGCCCCGCGAGTGGACTTCACCGAGTTCAAGCACACCTGTCTGAAGGAAAATTTGAATAAATTTAAACTTTTCATAAAATGTAGAATTTTGAAAATGCCCGTGATTTTTTAGTTATATTTTTGGTTGGATTGTTTGGTGAGTTGGTATAAAATATTTTCTGTGTAGGGTAACTTGCATTTTGACCAATTACCAGTTGACATGTACTAGAGTAGTGGAGTACATCCATCATGGGGCTGAATCCCCCTTTTTTATTATTCGAATTTATTATTCATTATCCAGTAATTAAAATGTATTAAATAACATAGAGTAGATGTCAACATTGCATAGTAAACAAATTTTAATGTGATGTTAGTTTTAACTTATAACCTCAACTTACTGGCATAACGTGTTTTTTATAACTTTTTACATGTAATTATGAACCCTTTTTATCTTCTTTTGTAGTCTTGAGAAAGAAAATAAAATATTTTCGAAAGCTTGGCAAAGTAGAAAAGAGTATTCTTTATTAACTCAACAAAATTTGGACCGCATCCTCATTAATAAAAAAGATAAGCTCTTTTATATATATATATATATATATATATATATATATATATATATATATATATATATATATATATATATATATATATATATATATATATCCTTCTATCAATTGGACGACCATACATTTGTAATTTACCATCATTATGACGGCCGCATACATTCGACGGCCATATATGGCCGTCAAAATATATATATATATATATATATATATATATATATATATATATATATATATATATATATATATATATATATATATACATATATATATATATATATATATATATATATATATATATATATATATATATATATATATATATATATATATATATATATATATATATGTACAGGGTGGTGCGAAGTTTACCTGACAAACTTCGACACGTGATAGAGGGACTTAAAATAAGCCGAAAAGTTCATATCAACTTACATCCTTAGGGGATTGCTAACAAAGATACAGGATGTTAAAGTTTTGTGAAAAACAAACAATTTTTTTAATAACTCTAAAATTACGAAAGCTATCGTCTTGAAGTTTTAGGGGCGGTGATGATTTTTAAGTCTATATTGTTTCATAAAATCTTATCTTTGTACTGCCTCCAGTGGCGCCGCCAGAGGGTGGGGGAGATGAATTTTTCGCCGAAACTATGTTACGCCACTGTTTTGTGCAGTTGATTTTGAGAATGTTCGATTCAGTGTTCAATTTGGAAGAAAGAATGTATCTTTTAGTTTTTTCGTACAATGCATACTTTTCGAGTAAAACGGCTATTTCTGCTTTATCTACTAAAACAGTAAAACCTTTCCTACATTAATGATAAAATTAATAATCCTAGTTGCCTTTGGTAAACAATGAAACAGTGTTGTCAGTCAATGTTTGACCTGTCAAAACTAGTGTTAGTGTTGTGTACCAAGCTACAAGATGCCAAGATTGTTCAGCAATGAAGAGTATGCTGATATTCATTTTATTTATGGGTTTTGCGATGGCAATGCTCAACAGGCAGTTCGAGAATACCGAAGGAGGTATCCAAATAGGAGACGACCAAATGTTTAAGTTTTTACAGACACCCATCGCAATTTTTGCGAAAGGGGATTGCGAGATAACCGACAAAATAGAAATGAAGATCGAAGAAATATTGGAAGAAATGGAAACGGAAGAATTATTCTTAGAGCTTTTGGCAAAAATCCAGGTTTAAGTTCTCGCAGGGTAGCACAACAATTAGGAACATCCAAGTCTAAAGTGCTACGAGTATTACATCGAGACCACAGAAAAGCTTATCATTTATATCCCGTTCAAAATTTACATCCCGGTGATACAGAGAAGCGTTTAAATTTTTGTCGTTGGCTAATTAACTCTGTAAGGGGGGAATCCCGAATTCTTAAGAAAAAATATTATGGACCGATGAGGCGACGTTTACCAGAGCTGGAGTAGTGAATCACCATAATATGCATGTTTGGGCACACGTAAATCCTCACCAAACCCGCCTTCGATCATTTCAAAATGAATTTAGTGCAAATGTTTGGTTTGGTATTATTGGCAACAACATTTGTGGCCCACACTTCTTGCCGCCTAGGCTAAATGCAGAATTGTTTCGGAATTTCCTCACTCATGACCTTCTCGAAATAATGGGAGATGTTCCCCTTGATGTACGAAATGAAAGTTGGATACAGTTGGATGGAGAAACTGCGCATTTTGGACGGGTGGTGCGCGAATGGTTGGACGCTAATTATCCTGAGAGATGGATAGGTCGTGTGGGAAACAATTATAAAGCTCAGGAGAATATTGTAAGAGGTCCGGTGGCCTGGCCACCAAGATCACTTGACCTCACGCCTTTAGACTTTTATATGTGGGATTATTTAAAAGAAAAAGTTTATGCTACACCGGTGACAACGCGAGATCAGCTACTTGAGCGTATCCAACAAGCTTGCAATGAGATGAGGGGAAATCATCATCAAGTAACCGCCGCTGTCAATTCCACAATTCAGAGGTGTCACAAATGTATTGAAGTGAATGGGCTCCAATTTGAGCACCTTCTTTAATTTCCTGTGTTTCACTGTTTGGTAATAAGTTTTATTTATGTTCTTAGTTTTTACATAAATTCTGTAATTTATGAAATAAATGACAAACTTTCAATAAAGTTTAGTCATGAAAATGCTTTTTACTATTTTACTCTAAAAGTAAGCGTTGTACGAAAAAACTAAAAGATACCTTCTATCTTCCAAATTGAACAGTGAATCGAAAAATCTCAAAATCAACTGCACAAAACATTGGCGTAACATAGTTTCGGCGAAAAATTCATCTCCCCCACCCTCTGGCGGCGCCACTGGAGGTAGTGCAAAGATAAGATTTTATGAAACAATAGAGACTTAAAAAAATCATCATCGCCCCTAGAACTTCAAGTCGATAGCTTTCGTAATTTTAGAGACTTTTCGGCTTATTTTAAGTTCCTCTCTCACGTGTCGAAGTTTGTCAGGTAAACTTCGGACCACCCTGTATAATATATATATATATATATATATATATATATATATATATATATATATATATATATATATATATATATATATATATATATATATATATATATATAAACACCCCAGCCCTGGGCTGCTTCATTGCGGATAAATTTCCGATACTATTACATAAAACTAAATTATTTCCAAGCATTTATATCATCAAATTCCAAATTAATTATTACATAAAAGGGTTAAACCATTTTCTTAGAATTTTGGCAGAAAACGTATACATTCAAACTATAGAGTCTAAATTATTCAGCTAAGTAAAGAACACACAGTATTCATTTAATATTTTAAAACGTTGGCAAAACTGTACCAAATCTCAAAGCATTTTCCAGCCGAGAACCGATAACAATAACAAACCGACATAAACACGTAGGGTTGTAAGAGTTTTACTAAGAATAGAGTCAAAGGCTAATAAACATAGTCATTATATCACTTTTCACCTAAAGGATCTTGAGTTATATTTCATTGGAAGAGCATAAGTTAGCGTTTGGCTATCTCTGTCAAACTTGCAGGCTTGAACAACGAACTCACTTACGGGAAATCATATAAATACGTGAGGCGGCGTACGATCGTGGTTACATCTTTGGCAACCCCAGTGTTTATCGCTGGCTCTTCGTGGCCTGGAAGTCAAAGATAGTCCGCTCGCCCGGTTTATAGTCGCCGTCACCGTCGTGTTAACTCTTTGGCAACCCTAGTGTTTATCTCTGGCTCTCCGGAGCCTGGAAGTCAAAGATAAACCACGACTCCAGTTGTCATAACCGCCGTTTAAGTACAGAGAGCCCCGCTTAATTAGCGGTCCACCTAAGTTGCTGCAAAACCTCTGTGGCCTGGTCTCTGTGACCGAGGAACTGTACACTAACTTAGAAAAGGGCGTGTGCACCACCGACGCCGCCACCGACATGGATATGAATAACACAGGGGTTACTCAGGAACCCGGGGGAGAAAACCTCGCGGAACTCTCCATGTGTCCGAGAATTGGTAAGGACGGTATTTAAATAATTTTTACACTGCGCTGCCATTTTCTACGTACTCTAGCTCACTAAAATTCATGAAACTAATTTAATTTCTTTGTTATGAGTGAAATGGCAACGCTAATCAAAGTACGACTTTATATGCTTGGGTTTTGCGGTTTTTAATAATATTTGACCGGTGGTACCAAATGATTTCCAGATATGGTATTTCTGTTATAATGCACTGCTCAATACATTTTTATTAACGTGGGTAGGTTAATCCCATATGAGTAATTATTCATGATAAAGCAAACAGAAAAATTCTCATAAAATTCCTTTTATTAATGTGACCGGTTTCGTGACCAAGTAATTACTTCACATCTTCAGACACAGGACTACAATAGAAAATGAGTATGGTGGTTACATACATACATAAATATAAATGTTAATAAGTTAATAAAACTTAAAAAACAGGAATACAGAAGACAATTATTTCATTTTTTACTAGTAAAAACTTATTGGTAAAAAAATTTTTGATAAAACGTTTGTACAGGAAAGATTGAAATTATTTAAATTAATAAGGATTACGTTAGTTTAAAATTATAATATAGAATAATGTAAAATTTAATTAATTGAAATGTGTAAAAAAAGGAGGTTCATTTTTATATAATACTTACATTTTTATAAATAAAAACCAGGGTAGTCAAATTAAAATTAAAATAGTATTGCAACATAGTCAAAATTGTAAATAAATGTAAGATATAATTTTTTTTTGTATCTAATTAACTATCTAATTCTTAAAATTTAACGTGCTTTTTCTTTTTAAACACATACATACACTACAACAGTTAAAATCTAATGGGGGATAAATATTTTTTAATAATGAAAATTGATTAAAAAATAGTGCCCTCTAACGGACTATCTAAGAACTAACGTAAAATAAAATTAAAAATTAAGGTAGAAAACTATGTGTGCACCAGGTTTCGTTTTGCAATAGTGGAGTTAATTATATTTCAACTGCAGATGGTGATAGCAGCGAAATTACATTTAAACGTGGAAAAATTCACTTCTAAGAAATTGAGGTTACATTGTTATAATATCGAGCACATGGCAACAGATTTTAGTAGAAAAAAATAAAATAAAATAAATTAGACAACCACAGAGAAAGTCAATGAAGATTGAAATTGGATTTGTGAATTCAGAGATATTGTGTTGGGATCTCTTGAAAGTTTCAGGATTTCTAAACTTTCAAGGTTATTAATCAAATTTCCTTTGTCACCTAAATGTAATATTTTAAGAGTATTATCAAATGTGTGGTTGTTATCTACTAGATGAACATTTTTATTAATAATTAGTACAGCCTATATTAATTCAGATAGGATCAGTAATAGTAGTTGGAACTTTCATTCATTTTTTTCAAATCAAGTTAGGTCAAAATAAGATAATGTACATAATACATAGTGTTCAGTTGAATCTGCCATGTTGGTAAATTAATCAAATTATACTCCTTGTGAGCGGATCTCGAGCGGTCAGCTGTCAGATTAGTCTGTCCAGATGTCGATGACGCAACAAGCAGCTTCCTTTGACTCTCTGAGTGTTTTAACCGGTAGACCTTGTCTCGCGACAGGGGGTCCGGGGACAGACATCCAGTGAATATCGTTTAATGCTTTATGGCCACAGCTAACTTATGCGTGCGGTAAATGCGATTAACGTTGTGATAATGTAGCAACGAGCCTGCGAATTAAATCAAAGCATGGTCGTCTGCATCTGTCCGTCTGCGGGATGAGATGTTACATCTCATCCCGCAGTAACCTTCTATTCTTTGTTACTCTAAACCCTGGGTAGGGAATACCACGCAGCTAGCTATAGTTGCCTCCGTGGTAATATTGTCTGTTGCCCTGTAAACACGGGGTCTTTCAATTGCAGCCACAAATGTGCGACTGGCTTCCTGTCAGTGGTTTCCTTTTGTGTTGTTGAACCTAAGTTGTACCTATCCTTAAAACTTATAGCCGTCATGATTACGAGTAGTGACTCAGAAACACGTGTCGATGGATTCATCCTTTTTTGCGGGCAATACCCATTATCCTTTTCTTCCTGTTACATCTCATCCCGCAGTAATCTTCTATTCTTTGTTATATATATATATATGTATATATATATATATATATATATATATATATATATATATATATATATATATATATATATATATATATATATATATATATATATTGTGACGCCTTCTTGGCGTTTTCGACGGCAGCTCTTCGCCTGGAAGCACTAGGCCGGGGTAAGGAGCCTTTATTGTGTCTAGAAAGTTAAAGGTTAGGCGCCACTTAGTTTTATCAAAAAACTAAGAAAAAAGTTTAGAAAAGAATAAAATAAGAATTTACTGAGATATAGTTGTATAATGATTTAAATAACAGTTAACTCCAAATAATAAAAAATAGAAATTAACATTCGAGGTATTTTCCGTTATTTTGCCCCACCGGTAGTACTACCCGCGGTTTACACTTTCTATCTTATTTATTTATCATGTAGAGATTACGGTATGGTTAAACTGTGAACAAGAATAATTAAAATACGAGTACTAGAACAAAAACTAGACCAACAATCTTCCTGCGCCGTTCCCTCCGGTTTTATGAGGTAATTGAATTTAAATTTCGTCCTATCCTGGGGTAATTATATTTATAAAAACTGGGTGGCTCTGACCTGTCTTATTTGGGGTAACTTAACGTCCTGCGGGCACACCATTCATCGATCTATTCCCAAACCATCCACAAGGGTATATTCTCAATTGACAATAATTGATATTGCCCTAGACCAGTCATCAGTGGATCACCACAATGCAGCTATGGGTATATAGAGTCAATAACAGAATAAAAAAAGGAAAGGCCGACAGATCTAAAAATAGTTATCAGATATTTTAAATAAATAAAAACTAAAAACATCTCATCGCCTACCTTCTATTAAGAATAGCCTTTCCACAAAACTATCAATTAATAATTTATAAACGAACAACAAAACAATTTTTAATCTCACTGTGACGACGGGTTCATATATCTACTTTTTTCTCTAATCGAATCCATGTTCGATATTAATTCATAATGAAAAACTGTTTTAAATGGCATTTCTTAATTCGCGCAGGTGACGTAGATCGGAACGTGCTCGCAGGAATTATCCTTATATCTGACATAATTAGACAACCAAATATACAGGCCTAAGTGTAGTACTTCGCTTTATTAACTCCCATGTCCGTTATTCATTGTTTACAGGGTGAAGTCAGAAAATACCGTTATAATATATATATATATATATATATATATATATATATATATATATATATATATATATATATATATATATATATATATAATTAAATATGATTTGAAGGAAACAACTACTCAGCGGGCAAATACCCCGACCTGCATTGAATTACACATTCAAATCATGATAGGTCGATAGCCAATATCATTTGTCAATTCCTAACCAGACATAGATCGATTTCGAACTTATTTGTTCTCTTCAGTATGCCATAGGTTATGGAACAGACAAATGATAGTGGCCAACCTGCTAGTTATATACTAACTATGGTGAAGTGATTAGTGGTGAGAGGTATGAAACTTCTCATATGGTCTGAATGCTACTATCCGACCGACATCCTAGATGTCTCTGTGGCGGATAGCGACTTCATCACAGCAAGTACCGAGAGCAACGACCCCTAGCCCAGGTGGACTAAACTAATGTTATTAAACATGATTTGAAGGAAACAACTACTCAGCGGGCAAATACCCCGACCTGCATTGAATTACACCTTCAAATATTGGCTATCGATCTATCATGATTTGAAGGTGTAATTCAATGCAGGTCGGGGTATTTGCCCGCTGAGTAGTTGTTTCCTTCAAATCATATTTAATAACATTAGTTTAGTCCACCTTGGACTAGGGGTCGCCGCTCTCGGTACTTGCTGTGACGCAAGTCGCTGTTCGCCACAGAGACATCTAGGATGTCGGTCGGATAGTAGTATTCAGACCATATGAGACCATATGTATATGTATATATATATATATATATATATATATATATATATATATATATATATATATATATATATATATATATATATATATATATATATATATATATATATATATATATATATATATATATATATATATATATATATATATATATATATATATATATATATATATATATATATGGGACAATCCGCGTCAACCGGATCAGAGCTACGACCAAAATTAGGAGCAACCAAAAAAATCGACCAAGGACTCATTTTAAAAGCTTAGAGTGTCTATTATCAAATGCCGAGTGCGCCTTTGAAAAATTTAATATGGTGGCTCCAATATGGCGGCCGAAAGCCGGAGAAAAATCGAGTGTCCAGCAAAGAAAGCTTGTAAAAATAAAAATTCCCAACCGATCGGGTCACATCTTGGCTCAAATTGTAGCTGATGGACGCCCCTAAAAAGCTGGCGTGGTAGGTTGACAAAATCCAACATGGCGGATCCAATATCGCGGTCAAGAATCCAATATGGTGGCCGAATTTTTTGAAAATCAACCGATTTGCACCAAATTTGGTATACTGGGGTTTTGGATGTCACTGATTACGAGTCCGAGGTCAGATTTGCCAAACTCAAGATGGCGGATCCAAGATGGCGGCTGAAATTTTCGAAAATCAACCGATTTCTACCAAATTTGTTATACGGGGGTTTTTGGGGTCGCCGATTACGAATCCGAAGTTCGATTTTCAAAATCCAAGATGGCGGACCCAATATAGTGGATTGGGTTGAGTTTCCGCCATATTAGGTCCATCATCTTGAATTTTAAAAATCTGACCTCAGATTCGTACTCAGAGACCCCAAAAACCCCAGTATACCAAATTTGGTGCAAATAGGTTGTTTTTAAAAAATACTGATTAAGAACATTATTAAATTTTAATCTGTTGTGTCTAATGTCTACATATATGTATATTTTATTGACTTTCAAATTGATTGGTCTTGTAATTGTTATGCCCACAGACGTGGTCTTTAAAAAAGAATTTCCTGTTGTGGAATTTCTACATCATTATTTGGCTATTGAGCCCTGAAGAAGTTTATATTAAACGAAAGCGTTTTATTTTAACCTATTGTCCTGGTTCCGACAATTTCAACCTGTAGTAGATTAATTACTTAATAGGTAATAAAAGAACTCATAAAAAATAATCATTACTGCACATATGCTTCAGTGATTTGCTAAAATTTCAATAACTAATTGATTTTGAGCCATGATGAGCCTCGACCTTCAGTCTGTCAAAATTTTTAAATTTTTATCACAGATTTATCAGTGACCGCAAACACCCCCTTACATAAAATTTTGTGTCAATCGGCTGATTTTCGAAAATATCGCCGCCTTATTAGATCAGCCATCTTATATCCGCCAAATTAAATTTGAGAATTTTGGAAATTTGAGATTCGTTATCGGCGACCTCAAAAACCCCGAATAACAAATTTGGTACAAATCGGTTGATTTTCGAAAATTTCGTTCGCCATCTTGGATCCGCCATCTTGAGTTTGACAAATCTGACCTCGGATTCGTGATCAGTGACCCCCAAAACACCTGAATACCAAATTTGGTGCAAATCGGTTGTTTTTCAAAAATTCGGCCACCATATTGGATCCGCCATGTTGGATTTTGTCAACCTACCACACCAACTTTTTAGGGGGCGTCCATCAGCTACAATTTCAGCTAAGATATGACCCGATCGGTTGCGAATTTTTATTTTTACAAGCTTTTTTTTGCTGGACACTCGATTTTTCTCCGGCTTCCGGCCGCCATATTGGAGCCGCTATATTGGATTTTTCAAAGGCGCACTCGGCATTTGAAAGTAGATGCTCTAAGCTTTAAAATGAGTCCTTGGTCGATTTTTTTGGTTGCTCCTAATTTTGGTCGTAGCTCTGATCCGGTTGACGCGGATTGTCCCTATATATATATATATATATATATATATATATATATATATATATATATATATATATATATATATATATACATATATATGTATATATATATATATGAATAGTGGTGAGAGGTATGAAACTTCTCATATGGTCTGAATGCTACTATCCGACCGACGTCCTAGATGTCTCTGTGGCGGATAGCGACTTGCGTCACAGCAAGTACCGAGAGCGGCGACCCCTAGCCCAGGTGGCCTAAACTAATGTTATTAAATATGATTTGAAGGAAACAACTACTCAGCGGGCAAATACCCCGACCTGCATTGAATTACACCTTCAAATCATGATAGATCGATAGCCAATATCATTTGTCAATTCCTAACCTATTCACTTCACCATAGTTAGTATATAACTAGCAGGTTGGCCACTATCATTTGTCTGTTCCATAATCTACAGCATACTGAAAAAGAACAAATAAGTTCGAAATCGAACTATGTCTGGTTAGGAATTGACAAATGATATTGGCTATCGATCTATCATGATTTGAAGGTGTAATTCAATGCAGGTCGGGGTATTTGCCCGCTGAGTAGTTGTTTCCTTCAAATCATATTTAATAATATATATATATATGTATATATATAAATATATATATATATATATATATATATATATATATATATATATATATATATATATATATATATATATATATATATATATATATATATATATATATATTAATATATATATATATATATATATATATATATATATATATATATATATATATATATATATATATATATATATATATATATATATATATATATATATATATATATATATATATATATATATATATATATATATATATATATATATATATATATATATATATATATATATATATATATATATATATATATATATATATATATATATATATATATATATATATACATATATAAATATTTATATTCAATATAGAAAACATGGATTGATATCAACACACATAACGAATGGTGTAAAGAACGTGGAAAAATACACTGGGCAAGCCGTAGGGAGGACATTACACCAAACTTTGCAATTCAATAACAGGTTAAGGACAGACATAATTAATTTTGAGATTAAGGTTACACATGACAGCGCCAGAGACTTGAAAAAACTTTTTAAAAGTATAAAAAACAAACTTAGTAATAAATTACCTTATTACTCTATTGTTTACTATTTAAAAAAATAATCTATTAATTACAATAAAAAGTTTTATCAAATCAAAAACGTCAAAAATTTAACAACTTGAAATTATTATTACGGTCTAGAATTAAGACTTCAACACATTGGATAAAGAATCTGTCTGATATTGAAATTTCAAATTTCGTAGCACTGTGTCCAAAGTTTAGTATTTAACCTATATCGAAGGATATTAACATACTAAAATTTCTGTCAGATATCGATTATGTTGTTAAAAATATTAATAATGTTAGCAATAGAGAAAAAACCTACTTCTAACACAAACCACAAATATTATAACCAACTTTGTACAAAGAGACAATTTTCTAAATTGTAAATATTTTTTAAAATTACATCCTGAACTAAAAAGCATTCAATCTGATAAAATGAAAGTCACTACCATTGTGACCAACGAACAATATGACCAACTTTCGACAGATATTTTGGCTGAAGTTAACTATTATCAAGTCGATAGAGATCCTAGTAACACAATTCAAAGTAAAGCTAGCAACATAATTTCACAACTAGAGAAAAGTAAAATGATATCTGCACAGGAAGGTGGTACATACAGGTGTTATAACGGTGTCATTATTAAATTTTATGGCCTTTCCAAAATTCATAAACAAAATTTAACTTTAAGACCGATCATTTTGGGGGTGAATAGTCCTAATAGGGGTATAGCCCAACTTGTAACTAATATTCTCACCATCCCGTATAATATTAATAATAAGTTTTTTATCAAAGACTCCTTTCAATTTTGTACTTTTATATAAGAATATCAACTACCAGACAATTACGTAATAGTTAGTTTAGACCTTAAATAATTAATTTTAGAACTAATAAAATTTTCATTTAATACAACTATGTTTAACTATAATAATATTGTTTATAAACAGACTCTTGGCATGCCTATGGTTAGCCCTGTTTCATCTATTTTAGCTTAATATGTGATAGATGCTTTGATTAATGATCGTTTAAACATAATAGATTTTGAGATACATTTTTAAAAAATGTGTGGTGATATCATCCACAAGAATATGCAACTTACCGTGATTTTAAAAATTTTGACAATTTTAAGTTTAACATGGACTTAAATAATATACCATGGAATAATATATATTACAGAAATACCATTGAAGAAGAAGTAGCGGCATTAGCAGAACATCTAAATTTATTATTTTCAATACATGCACCATTGAAAATAAACTAGTAAGCAAGCCACCTACTCCATGGATGACTACTAATTTTAAACTTATTTATAAACAACGAGACAAAGTTCTCCAAAAAATACAAGATCAATATGTCTTCAGAATACTGGGAAAATTATAAGCAATTGTGAAATTTCGCTAATTCCTCCACAAACGTGAAAAGTCTGGTTTTGTGCGTTTTTTACAAGGTCAAGGAAATCAAAAGCAATTATGGAATGGACTTAAATAATTCAGTATTTGTTTTACCCTTAAACAGATTCCTCACCAAATATGCAAACTCCAGATGAAATAAATGATTTTTACACATGTTTTCACAAAATCGCCAAACTGTAGGGAGAATACTCAGTATTAAAACAGCAGAGTTTTTAGAGAAAATTAGCTTGAAATTAAATAACAAACCTGACACTGTAGATATTAAAAAAGTAATTGTGTCTCTTAAATCTAATGCTAATGTTCTGGACAACATTTCGTTGCATATGATTAAGTTGTGCCTTCCTCTTATCAATATTGAAAAATGTTGTCCTGAAATCGGCTATTATTCTGAAATCTGGAAAGGGTCTTTGATTATTACATTACCTAAAATCAATAATTCCATCAATATAGCAGATTTACAACTAATTAGTTTATTGTCAGCGTTATTTAAAATTCTTGAAAAAATTGTCAGCTGACAAGTCGATTATTTTAATGAATAGTTTGTTTCCAATACATCAGTCTAGGTTTCGTAAAGCAAACAGCACTAACACTGCGCTATTGTATTTTGTAGGCAATGTTCTTAATGCTCTTGACAAATAACCAGCAGCCGCACAGTGCTGCGAGTATATGTAAATTTGGGACAAAAATCATAACTGTTGAGATGTAAGTGGTATTTATATATTTTCAACTTTATATGAGACAGTTTATCATAAAATTTGTCTTAAAATATATTAAACATTATAAACCATTTGTCTTAACATAATACAGGATGTTGTACGAATAGTTTAATTTAAAATAAAAATCCAGTGATGAATATTTATTTATTTATTTATTTATTTGCATACACTGGTCAACAGGTAAACCCATTTCTAGAGCAGGAAAATACACAAAACAAAAAATACAATACAGTATAAGTATATAGAAAAGATATTTAAAAAGAAAAAAAACATTGTATAAAAATAGCAATAAAACATTGTATAAAAATAACAATAAAATAATGTCAGACAGTTTAAGACGGAAAAAGAAAAAAGAGAAACAAAGACTTAGTTATTATAATATTTTTTTAATAAAATTAAGGGTGCAATGAAAAATATCGAACTGTCCACAGTTGTTGTAATTGTTGCACATAGTAAATAGAGGTGAGAATCTAAGAATATTTGAGTGCAAAAATGAGAGGTAAAAAGTTTGTGTTCTCCGAAAATATACACTAGGCACATGAAAATTTAATTTCCCTAATAATTCTTGGCAGTCAATTTGATTGTATAAGATTTTTTATAGAAATACTTGAGAAAAATATTCGCGTCTATTTTCAAGAGATGTCATGGAAAACTTAGTCAACAACTCTTGTTGGGGAACGCCGATAGACGGGTATGCTCCCTCAGACTTAAGCCATAATAGTTTTAAGAATCGTCTTTGCACTTTCTCCAAAGAGTCTACATGATTTCTGTAGTGAGGGTTCCAAACAAGAGACGCATATTCAAGTTTAGACCTAACAAAAGCAAAGTATAAAGTTTTAAGTGTATTGATATTCGAGAAGTCTCTGCTAGTTCTAATTAGGAACCCAAGAATTTTAAGAGATTGAGTCACTAAATTATTTATGTAAGGTATAAATGAAAGTTCGCCATCGAATATTACGCCAAGGTCAGCAAGAGTAGAAGGTCGTTGAAGGACTGCGTTGTCAATACTGTAATTAAACATAACAGCCTCGGATTTAGTTGTGTAGGTCATAATGTTACACTTAGACACATTCAGATTTAAATTGTTTTCAACGCACCAATTAAATAAGTTTGAAAGGCTGTTTTGCAGAAAAACGCAGTCCTCCAAACAAGAAATTACTTTAAAAATGTTGACATCATCAGCGTAAAGTAGACAGGACACATCAATAACATTCACAATATCGTTAATGAATATGTTGAACAACAGGAGACCGAGAATTGACCCCTGTGGGACTCCGGATGTAGCAATATATTCGACAGACTGGAAACCATTATACGCAACATATTGCCTTCTATCCGAAAAATAAGCATGACAAAATAATAACAGAGACGGCGAAAAACCAAAAACAGACATTTTGTTTAGCAGTATGGAGTGATCCAGTGGGTCAAATGCTTTCGAGAGATATATTACGTCAAGTTGCTTGCGTTGATCAATGGCTTCAGAAATAGACTGAGTTATGCAACAGATTAGAGCTGGTAGAACGTCCTTTCATAAAACCATGTTGGTACACCGATATTTGGTTGCTAACGCTATAGTAAATGTTATCATGGAGCAAAATTTCAAGGGCCTTTGAAAAATTACATATGATAGATATTGGTCTAAAGTTGCTAATATCATGTTTATCACACTTCTTAAAAACCGGACACACTTTTGACATTTCCAGATTACAGAGAGGCAACAGTTTGTAACACATAGATTAAATAAAAACGTAAGCGGGTGTGCAAAAATACTATCACAGTCTTTATATGTTTAAAAGAACAAATAATTGTGGTTTATTACCATTCATTTAAATGTATTTGTATGAGGAATATATATATATATATATATATATATATATATATATATATATATATATATATATATATATATATATATATATATATATATATAAAGCTTTTCTGAAATTTTAGCCTGGGCTTCACGTCTGTCACTGGAAATCCAAGTATTCAACAGGTCACCATTTTTAATTGACAACGCGATATCTAATAACAAAAATTGTGATTTGGCGCTCACCTGCGTTCAGTAAATTATATATCAGTAAGTAACAAGAGGAAACTTCAAACTATCAAACCGTGTTAAATATGAAATAAGCATTTTTAAGCTTTTTGAGAAAATGCTTCGTGAAGTTTAAAAACATTATAATTTGTCCCAGTATATAGGCAATTGTCGTAAACCACAGTTTTGATATGTTGTTTCCACTTTCTACTGTTTTAAAAGTTGTATAAGGATTCGTACCTTTACAAGTACGTGCCATTTTCAACAACAACAGCTTCTAAACCTGAACGCATACACCTTTTTGACTTATGCATACAACTACCGTATCGCAACAGGTCTTAACAGACAGCATTAGGCACGTGAGTAGTGGAGGAGGTAGTGATATACCTACATTGTAATTGGTCGTAATGTCTACATTAACTGTCACTCTTCACTTGTGCCTACTTAGATTTCCTTTATCAAGCAAGTCGAAATTCGAATATTGTCTTATATTCGCAGCACTGTGAGCCGTTTTAGTATCCCTCGATTATCCAAAAGCATTCGACAAAATAAATTATGAACTGTTGTGTGTTATACTAAATTATTACGGATTTTCCGAAATAGTTGTAAATTTTTTTAAACATTATTTAACTAATAAATTTCAAATTGTCACTGAAGATCCTTTGCAGCTGCTGTGATATCCTATGTCCCTCAAGATCTATTCTGGGTCCACTACTGTTTTTAATTTACACTGTAGACTTTTTTCAGAAAGCAAACTCACATATTCAAGCTTATGCCGACAACACTATATTGCTACATATTTTTAAGGCAGAAAATATAGATGAAGCCACTATGCATGTGAACAGTCTGCCATATTGTATTCTAAATTACTCTGAAAGTCATAATTTAATGCTAAATGTTGAAAAACCTGTAGCTATGCTTTTCTGCCAAGAAAACAAACGTACGTTTATAGAAGAAAAAATAAAATTGTGCATCGATGAAATAGCAATAAAATTTTCAGATCATTGCAAAACTTTAGGAGTGATTTATAATAGACTTATACCTAACAAGCATGTCAATAAATTATTACAAAATGGATATATTGGGTTAAAAGTGCTATTTGCTAATATTTACTAAATTTTAAAGTCAGAAAAAGCTATGTGATGCATTAATATTACCTAATTTAGTATACTAACTACGTTTAGACAAGGCAACTAAAAATTGCATACAGAAGGTACAGACTACATGTTGTCGCGTCATATGTAGTTTAAAAAAATATGATCATGTCTCAGAAAGTTTTAAATATTTGAAATGACTAAATATAGATGCTATTATAGAATTTCATTACCTTACTTTTGTGCATAATCTGTTATTCACATCTATACCTTATTACTTTTTGTCAATAAGTCAAACTGTATTTATTGGAAAAATAAAATAGAAGTTAATAATTTGGTATTATTTGTAATTTACAGATTATAGTACTTTCTACCTAATTTTATATAAATCTTACCACTTTTTTTATCTATTTCATTATATACATGTTGTTTCTTATTTTTTCCTCATACGTAAAATATTATTTAACTTTTGCAAATATTTTAATTCGCCATTAGAATACAAATTTATCTATCATTAAATTGTAAGTCTAGGGTTAGTGTGAGGTCACAGAATTTCTGTGGCGATACGCCTAAGTGGAAGAATAATCCGTGTGGATTAAACTCTGCCAGTTTGAAGTGTAACAATCTTATAATATTAGTTTTTTCAAATAATGTTGATTTATTATTATTATCATTGTTATTATTATTATTATAAATAGTGGTACCCTTGAACACTATATAATTAATTATAATTTAGTACATACCTACACTGACATAAGTAATTTACTAATAAATATAAAATTAAATCAATATTTAAAGGTATATTCAACGTATTTGAAATAATACATAATGAGAAACTCTATAAGAAAAATATTTATACTAGATACTAAACATAATTATATCTAGTTTTCACGTGATTCCATTTTGGTTAATGCACAGTTCATATAGTTATCTATATGAGCCATCTAGAAATTATTGTGAAAATTTGGTTCAATGCACTATTACGCAATGTTACCTACACTATGAAGGAAAATATTATATGATTTTGTTGTACGGATACAGTCTAGAACTTCAATACACGAAAATTGATTAAAAATCACATGATTTATTGTTGGATTGTGTGCATTTGTTACCTGGCTTCTTCCTATTTTGGGCTTGGGATGTCTAAGAAGAGTTAAAGAATAAATTGCCTAAGTATAATGATTTAAAATACATTTATACAATATTTAATAAGGTATAATACTTCAATCTGAAGAATGGCTAATAAATTTCAAACCGTTAATTCTAACTAATTGTGTATTACGAAATTACTCAGAATTTAACGTATCAACTAATAGTATCAGACAGTCAACGCTCTTGGCATTAAAAAAAACATTATGTTATGCCGTCGTGACAACCACAAGAAAACGTCAATATATTACTGAGGTTGTCCACAAATATCCGTTTACAGAATTAGAAAATTTGATTTTTGGGTACTGAGCCTAGGGAGTTTTTCACTAAAATAAAATTCCTATTCTACTTATGTATTTAACCGAACGACTGGTCCTGGGTTTTAATTTCTTCTTTTTCTACGTTGTGCAAAGATATTTTAATAACTTTTAATTTTTTCTGGCAGCATTAAGCAGTGTAAAAGCAGTATGTATTTATGGAAAGTAAAAAAAATATTTGGCTATTGAGAAATACTTACTTAAAACTTGAGGGATTGCTATCGGCAAAATTATAAACTTCTCTATATTCCTGCATATCTCTTGTAAATGTAACACCATCGATTAAATTAAATTCTGGATTATTATCCAAACTCTGCAATTTATTGATAGCTCCTTCTCCTAAACAATGTCCTAAATTTGATGAAGGTGGAGAAATCAAACATTCTCTAAAACTATCACTTATAGTATTATCTGGACGCGTTATAGAACAATTTCCCGAGAAAACTAACAATAATACACCTAGAGTTCTTACAGACGACATTTTTGCACACTGGATTTGCGAAAACTTCTTCGTGTGATTTATATACAACGTTTGTCATGTTTCACTAAATTTAACTTTCAATGAAAGTGCTTTGAACTTAATTGGTGAATTTTTTCTGATTATATCTTTGTCTTTTTTGAAGGTTGGCTGCTTATTCTCGTGAGGTGATTTACGTAAAATAATAACTTAGTTTTTATATTTATGCATGTGATAACACAAGTATGCACATTTATAATATATTATTTACTCTTATTAAAGTACTTACAGCAATATTTCTCACATTTCCGCTGTTATGCAATTTATAACGTTGGAAGTGCTTAAAATATTTTCTTTATATGTAGTAGTTATTAAATTACTGCATTCTCTATTGGGGCACGTCTACTAGATTAATGATTTATTCATAATGCAAAACAAAATGATTAGGATTATTATGTTTAAACATTACCAGATTTATACATTTTATCATTTTGTTTGTTCGTCAAGTATAATACTAATCAATTTATTTATTTTTCAATCGCAATATAAATTACGCTTAAAAAGTACTGATAACATTTTCTTACCTCAACATAAATTATTAGCTGTCAGTAATGGTGTCACTGTTATGCCCATTTACATTTACCGTCGTAATTACCTGAAAGGAAAAGCTACTGTAAGAATGCAAGGAATTATTATCTTAAGATCGCTCTATTCTCTGGAAGAATATTTTAGTTTGTTTTTTTTAAATTTTGGTTTAAAAAGTTATGATTGTATTTGTTAAATATATATTTATTAATTTATGCTGAATAGAAAAACATTAATTATAAGTAATTGTCCGAAAAAAAAACAAATTTTTGTAAGATGGGTAACCTAGCCCATCTTACAAAAATTTGTTTTTTTTTCAGACATTTACTTATAATTAATGTTTTTTTATTCATGTCTACTGTAAATTAAAGAATATTGTTTTGTTTTGTTAAAGGCTGGACGGCTCAACTAGTCTAGTTCGCAAGTTAAAAACGGTGTTAATTAGTGATAAAGGTCGTAAAAATATGGGCGATAGCTCATTGGATTCGGAATGACGTCTAGAAAAAAAATGGATAAAATTGTTTACCAGCACATAAACTTTGTTTATGTGCTGGTAAACAATTAACATTAAGCGCATTTTATGAAAAATGGATGAAAAACATTTTTTAAGTGGATATTGTTCCTTGGGATGTCTAGATGATCCGATAATTTAATAAATTTAATAAATTTTTTAATTAATATTTTATAGCTAAAAAAAAATTTTTTTTTTGCTACGGTCGGATTCTGAGGTCTGCAGCAGCGTCGCGCGGAGCACTATTTTCACCATTAAATTAAAATTATTAATAATGGAGGTACAGTTCCGGGAGTCTGGATTTTTTTTATCGGAAATTTCGTCCTTTTTAAGAATCTTTTTTTTTAATTTCTTAATTTTTAATAGTTTCTGAATTATTTGCGAAAAACTGAATGCCTTTTTTTTAATATTAATTTGTTAATAACTTTTGCTTATGTGCTGGTAAACTATTTTATAAATTTTTTTCTAGACGTCATTCCGAATCCAATGAGCTATCGCCCATATTTTTACGGCCTTTGTCACTAATTAACACCGTTTTTAACTTGTGAACTACACTATACCATTGCTTCCCAACTTCACGGTAGCAAATTACCTACAGTCATTCCCTACAGTCTACAGGATTAGAGGTTGAGGATCTCAGAAACATGTGCCCGAAGCAGACGGAGGACAGAGAGAACTTAAAATCTGAATTGGACCTGTTAGCCACTTGGCTGATTTTTGACAGGCCAGTATGATCTTCAATTCCGAGAGCAACGTAGGTTGTATCCCTCCAAGTACACCGATCTTTAGGACGACGATCTTGACCAAGTCATTGGATTACCCTGAGAGTTGTGAACGAGTAGTTCCAATAAATACAACATATCTCGTTCACAACAGCGGCCTCAATATCTCCGGGGAACTAAGAAAGCATTAGTGTCTGATATATTCCTTACGAGTGCCTTAGATGCAATATAGTAATTATAACGTTGAATTATGTCGGTGGATGTAAGCCAAAATTGCATATATGGGGCATGCAGAAAGTAGGTGCATGATCGACTCTGACGCCAAGAGGCAGGTCCTACATTTGGTATTACCTCTACACACCACATGCAGCTATGGTAGGCCAGGATGTTGTTAACACCACCGTGGCAGGCTTTGATCTCTAAGTTAATCCAGGCTGACCTTAGAGAACCGAATGTCAGTTTGGTCGATAAACCTTGCATTTCTATGTTCTTATAGAAGACACCAAGCTGGAGATTATCGACGTGCTGTCCAAACAAATTTTCTTGCTTAGCAGTTCTGATTCAGGCTTTCAGGCCATTTGACAGAAGCTCAGTGATTGACTACATCAGTACTTCGCGGGCTTCCTTGATTAGTGTCGAATGCATTCAACTGCGGCTGTTTTTGCTACCTTGAATAATTCTGCGCTCACTCCTGCAGTTTCATGATGTTTTCACAAACCACAAGAGGGAATCTGAGCTCCTGATGATGTTACATGTCATACTCAGTACTACTCTGCCAGGCTCAAGATTCCTCTCCCGCCTCGTTGACGTGTGTTTTACATCCCAAATGTGACGTTGTACACCCAGATATGTTGCAGGATAGTTCAGTTTCGCGAGCTGCGTATTCTTAGAAAATTCCCCGCATCATCCTTTCTTGAGTTGGGCGCTTGCACATATATACAATACACATGCACAATACGAATTCCTTACCGGTCTCCGGAGGCAGAAAGATTAAACTTATCCATATAAAACAGATGGGTGGCCTTATGCTTTCAAGGTAGGCAAGGCAAAAATATATCACTTTTTAAGAATGTTAAATTCTTTATTTCCAATCAGTTGGCGAGGAACGATTTCTACTATGTTGGTATCTTCCTAAGAAACATTTTCTGTCGACGTATTGCCAATTAATTGTTTGAGATTTTTATTTTGTGATGACATGTTCTTAATAAATTTAATATTAATTAATAAAAACATGTTCTTCTGAAAATCGTACAATAATAATTGTTCATATTCTAAATTATTTACATTTTTAAATACACCAGATTGTATTAACTCCTTGTATCTCTGAAGGTATCTCAAGATACCTTATTGTGGAGAAGGCTATACATTTAAAGTAAATGTACACATGTGTTGATATCATTATAATTTTTAATTTAAATATCTGCAATATGCATTGTTCGGGCACAAAAATAAAGTACAAATATAAATTCATCTGTTACTTATTAATTTTATTTCGTTCTTCCAAATAATCATGTTGAAATTTCTCTCCGTTAATAATGGGAAAATCATCTTAAAACTTTAGTCTTATGATGGATTTTATGTTTTTCTGAATTAAACAACAATGAACGTAGAGTGATATTATTGATTAAATATTGATATTTTATAGAATAAACATCATTGTTCAAACTCGATACCGATTATTTTAGGAACGCCAATATTCTTGGATTTGCTGACAATCTACGATATAAATTGAAAACGCCTATAATACGTCGCAGTTCAAATTAATAAACAAGCAGGAATACATGTAAAACACAACCTCCCTCACCTACATACATTGCACTTGAGCATTTGTGGATCCAGCTATTTATGAGAATTTGGCCTATATGACTGGGAATTTGTCACGAATTACCTCAGCCATATACAACCTTGAGCGCTCACCAACATCAGAGTTTTGTTCAGTTGACGCAATGAATGTTGCGTACGATCTACGCCAATTTATTTTCTAGTTTTCAGGAACCACTGCGGACTATGTGAAACAAATATTTCAAAGTCCGGGATACAATATTACATATATATTGGACCTCTTTATAGACAAAGAAGTAGATTTTTCTGATCCGAATGTAACTCTGGCGTCTTTAAGTAACTTTTAATATTTTAAATTCGCTCCAGCTACGTCTGTGAAAAGGTCGTTCTCAGACTACAAATGGATTTTTAATGACAGGCGCCGGAATCTGACCAGATCATTAGAATTATTATTAAATAATATACTTTTATTTTAGCGCCACAAAATAATTAATTGTTAATGCGATAGTGTTTTCTGGTAAATGTTCAGTGTTCATCTAATTTTCGACATTACAAAAATTATCCGCACATGATTTGATTTCAACCCTGATATTTATGAAATGATTACCTGAGTTGGAGTCTCTAATCATCAGTCATCACTCATAGGTTCCCGAATTTACAGATCCACTATTATTTCTAAAACCTTGGTCATAGCTGGCAAGCTACTGATTGGACACAGATCTTTTAAATCGTATGGATTACTAATTTTTGTTATTGGTGCTACAAAGGCCTACTTCTATTCATCAGTAAAGGTACTCTATTGAAGATATGTGTTTATAACATGTGTGACAAAAGGCAAAATAAATGGACAGCAGTGTAGTAATATTTTAATATTCAATCCATCATAGCCTTGAGCACATGTCTTAATGTTACATAAGATTTTCTTACTACATCTTCAGTGATTTCAACAAATTGAAAAAGTTCAGTATCTTTCATGGTCATGTTCAGATAGTAATCAAGAGTGTTTTAGTCGCCAGGTAGATTAGGAATGTAAATGGTATAAGATTTATTAATTTCAACAACGTTATTTAATTTTTCTGGGTATATTACACTTAAGGAAATTTAATAACTTCAACATAGCCTTTCCACATTGTATATATGCCACGATGTCTCAGTTTTTGTTCAAAATATACTTTTTTTATCACTTTTATAAGTTAGTGCCGCATAATTTCGTAATATATGTAGTACGGTAGTACCTATCTATGATGTTTTTCAGTTCTACTTTGTTTCCATCTATTTTTGACTTCCTTTCTAAGGAACATAAGTAATAGTTTTTAATAGTGCATGATTATCAAAAAGCAGTAATAAGTTATTGTTAGTATTTATTCGTTTTCATTATTATATTGGTTTGTAAATTATTATAGAAAGTAATTTTCGAAGTAGTTTCTATCAAAATATTATTTTTAAACAATATAAATACGAGTGACTCCTAAAGTTAACTTTCTAATTTTTTTTCTTTATTTTTTTCAGTAATTTTAAATTTTCGATGTATTTTTGGAGTAATAAAGTTATTTTCAGCTCTTTTTCCACTTTTATTTAATTTTTGTTCATGTGTATCTTTTTGGATACACTGGCATCGGAAAAAGTTTTAGGTAGTAAACCATTTCCAAGGCCAGGTGTATCATTAAAGATACACGCTACTTTTTCTTTTTCTATCTACCTTTATGTTATTTTTTAGGTTGGCGGAAAAGAAGAAAGAAAAACGAAAGCGCCAAGGGAATATAGGAGAAACGGGGAAATGTAATACTTATGTAATAATGCATATGTATTGTTTTTCCTAAATAATAATTGTAAATTTATTGTTTCTCCTAAATTCCCTTTTTGTTATAGAGTGAATAGACCTACAATTCGTATATGAAAAACTGATCTTGTAAGCTTTAGTAATAATTTGTGCTAGATATTTAGTGTTTGATAAAGAACCCTATAGTGGAGAAAAACTGAACTTCGATAGTGATGATTCCATTGAAGATAGCAATTTTGACCTCTCAGATGAGCAATATTGCAATGAGGACTCGGCAGATGATAGTGACTCTGAAGAGGATACGGCTGATCACCGCAATCGTAGACTCATGCCTGTACGGTCTAAAGATACTAATATCCCGAGTATTTCAGGTAATACCTCTATCGAATCTGAATGTCTGAATGAAAAGTTAACAAACATGGGAAATGCCTACTCACGATGACCCACCGACAGTCGATTATATTGTTCCATGCTCGGGTATGAAAGACATTTATGCGGGAATACTTGCGCAGGCAAATCCAATAGATTATTTGATTTGTTGACACACGATATTTTGAGGCTTATTGTCGAGCAAACGAATTTATATGCGACCCAACACTTACTTTCCAATGATACTCCTGCCCAGTCGAGAACACATGCTTGGTATGTGTTGGTTGGATGGGCTTACTAAAGTTACTGGCAATAAAAGATTATTTGCGAACGCATAAACTTTACAGCATTCCCTTAGCTCGAACAATAATGCCCAGAAAGTGATTCGAGGTTATATTGAAATATATACACTTTTCCGATAATTCTACTGCTGATCCCAGTGACAGACTAAAGTAAGAATATTGATGGACAAATTTATTGAAAATTATCAGAAGACATACATTCCCGGCGAAAAGGTCTGCGTGGACGAGTCTTTGGTACCTTGGAGTGGAATATTGATATTACGGCAGTACATACCAAACAAAGCAGCCAAATATGGCATCAAGGTCTAGAAACTCTGTATAGGCAAAGGATATACCTGGAATATGATGGCTTATTGCGGTAAATCAAGGGATCCTGTAACTCAGGTTCCTGAAAAAACTGTCATGTCGAGGGTCTATTAGATGAAAGAAGAACCAGAACCAGAGCAAATCGGAAGTATCTGCCGAAGAATGTTATAAACGCGAAATTGAAGAGGGGTGAAACGTCTCTTATGCGAACAACGGATCGAATTATTATCACCAAATGGCGTGATAAGCGGGATGTCAGAATGCTTTCGATTGAAACATCTGGACTAAAAACGACACCCAATAATAGCAGAACAAATGCACCCATAGTAAAACCGGAATGCATTTCCGAGTACAACAATGGCAAATCACCAATTGATCTACGCGATCAGATGGCAAAATATGGATCTACTTTGCAGCGTTGTACAAAATGGTACCGCCAACTTTCATTCGAAATTATTTGTGGGAAAAGCTTAGTAAATTCATATTTCTTGTACAACAAAAACGAATATGACCATCACGGAGTTTCAGGAGGAAGTATAACTGCAATGCTTGAACGAAATCGTGCTGAAGCTGGACGATCAAGAAGACGAACTGTGCCTCTAGAACGTAAACATTACTTGATAAATAATAAAAAGGAAGGAAAGAAAGTGTGTGGATGGTGTGCAGAATGCTATAGCAAATGTGAAAGAGATGGAACGGATGTCGGCGGTAAAATAGTGAAAGCCTCGCAGGTTGTAACCAAACGTTCCGTTTGCAATATTTTTATTTGTGATAAATGTTTCAATGCTACCCATTAGTATGACCCGTGTTCTATCGGTTAGTTCCATTTGATATTACTTGTTTTTTCTAAATAAATTTTTATATAAAAAGTACGTGTTGTTTTAATAATAATAATAATAATAATAATAATAATAGCCTGACCTCCATCCTCAGTCGGATGGAGGTCAGGGACAGATGGGAGGGGCCTTACCGGACGGTCCAAACGATAACGACACCGCAATTGTACATGGACGCTTTAAGTGGACGAGGGAACTAAAAGATGACTTGCTGACGCGAGAGTAGCGAACCTGAGCGAAGGGGATACATGGCGCGATTGCATGCACTTTGGTGCGAAATGCATCCAGAGCATCGCGCCTTCTCTCAACAACACCTGAGAGATCAAGTATCCTTCTTGCGCAGGACAGGTTACGTAAGGGCACCCCGTCAGCTGGAAGAACTGCCAGCCGCAGTCCCACCGCGGCAATTACCAGCTGATGGGGAACATCCTTTAGAGTTCACCGACGTAGACTTAAGGACGAGGGTTAGCCTTAACACCAGGGCTAACCTAAAGCCACAAGACCTGGCTAGAATGGACGCGGTCATCGATGAGGAAATTCCGGAGGATGTAGACATCTGGCAAATCAACTGTGCCGTGTACAACGCCGCGAAGCAACTCGTCCCCCGTGAGAGGTCAACCAATCACGGGGTCGAGAAAGCCAAGCGGCGTGTACAAAAAATCGAGGGCAAAATACAGTCGGCCAGACAACACGCTTCTCGGATCCAGAGTGTGGTGGAATATAAGACGACTGGTAGAGTCTTTACTCCCAGAATCCGGCGCATAGCAGCCGGATTAAGACGTCAACTCCATACTCTAAATCTGACAGTGATGCTTACCATCAAGCAGCACTGTCTAGATAGGATCCGAGCGCTCATGGCGATAAAGAAAACATTGAAGAGGCGGGTCAGGAGTATGGAACAAAACACTTTGTTCCGTACGAATCCTTCCCGCCTCTTTCAAGAGCCACAGCGTGTTGTCGAGAATCCGCCGACTGTAGAAGATGTCGAAACCTTCTGGAAGGGAACCTACGAAACGACGCGTCCATTCAATAGCGACACTCCAGCAATAGCACACTTCGAGGCTCTGTGCCACAGACATCTTGAAGAGCCAGAAGAAGTGTGCCCGGCAATCAGTACGGAGGAAGTCCAACAAGCGCTTGTTGGTACCAAGAACTTCGCTGCCCCGGGCCCAGACGGCATTAACAACTGGTGGTGGAAGAAATTTCCTTCCACTCACCGCCGTCTGGCGCGAGTTTTCAACTTATGGTTGAATGAGGGGCAGCAGATTCCGGACTGGTTTGTCGAGGGACGTACTGTGCTTATCCCCAAAAAGGGGGATCTTTCCGACCCGAGGAATTATAGGCCGATCACTTGCCTTAACTCCTGCTACAAGATATTTACACGTATCTTGTATGCTAGGACGCTGAGGTCTGTTGATCCGGTCTTCCAGCAGATACACGAACAGCGTGGTTCCAAGAAGGGCATGGCAGGTTGCAAGGACAGCCTGCTGATAGACCGCTGTATTACACAGGATTCTGTGCAATACAAGCGGAATCTATCGATGGCCTGGATTGATTACCGCAAGGCATTTGATACAACATCACATGAGCTATTGTTGTACTTGCTCGAATGCCTTGCGGTACCAGCACCACTAGTGAGATGCATAGAACAGCTGCTGCCGCTCTGGAAGACCCGCTTCACCATAACATCAGGTACACAGCGGGTTACGACAGAGCAGGTGGCATTTAGGAGAGGAGTTTTCCAGGGTGACTCCCTGAGTCCTCTCCTCTTCTGCATCTCACTGCTGCCGTTGTCTGTTGGGCTCCGCCAAACCCGCGGATATCAATGTGGGCCACCCAGCGACCGGAGGCATAAGGTCACCCATCTATTTTATATGGATGACCTTAAACTTTATGCCTCCGGAGAGCACGAACTACAAAACGCTCTTAGGGTGGTCGAAGAATATACGCGGGCAATTGGTATGGAGTTCGGGTTGGACAAATGTGCAGTCGTCCACCTCAAGAGAGGACGATGCGGGGAATTTTCTGAAGATGCGCAGCTCGCAGACGGAAGCATCCTAAGACATCTGGATGCCGGAGAGACCTATACATATCTGGGTGTGCAACAAAGGCACATCCAGGATGTATCACAAATAAAAGATTCTCTCCGCGGCAAGTACAGACACCGCCTCCGAAAGATTTGGTCTTCCGAACTTTCGGGGAAGAACAAGGTGTCTGCAACTAATATGCTTGCCGTTCCGATTCTGCTCTACTCCTTCGGAGTAGTAAAGTGGAGGGTAGATGAGCTGCGTCAATTAGACAGAGATACCCGCAAGATGATGAATATTCACAGAAGTATTCATCCTAGATCGTCCGTTCCTCGTGTGTACCTCCCACGTCAACGGGGGGGCCGAGGACTCTTGAGCCTGGAGTGTACGCATGGCAGAGTAGTACTGAGTATGGCATGTAACATACTCAGGAGCTCAGATCCCCTCTTGCGGTTCGTAAAACATCATGAAACTGTAGGAGTGGGAGCAGGATTGTTCAAGGCAGCAAAAAGAGCCGCAGATGAACTCGGTCTCGCATTTGACATCAGGCGAGGAGGCCGGCGAGGTGCTGATGTTGAGTCAGTCACCGAACTTCAGCCAAATCGTCTGAAAGCCCGAATTAGAGCTGCCGAACAGGAAAATCTGTTTCGGAAGCATGTCGATAAACCCCAGCATGGTGTCTTCTATAAGAACATAGAAACACTGGGTTTATCGACCAGGCTGACCTTCGCCTTTCTAAGGTCAGCAGGGCTTAAGTCGGAGACCGAGGGATTCATTATGGCCTGTCAAGATGGTGTTATCAACACCTTGGTCTACCGTAGCCGCGTGTGGCGTGTAGAGGTTCCTGATATCAACTGCAGGACCTGCCATCAGGCGCCGGAATCGCTCATGCACTTACTTTCTGCATGCCCTATATATGCGATTTCGGCCTACATCCACCGACATAACGCGGCTTTACGAGTGCTATACTACCATCTAAGGCACTCGTACGGGGTAGACCAGACACCAGTGCTGCCTTACGTCCCCGGAGATATTGAGTCCGTTGTCGAGAACGAGAAATGCCGGATTTACTGGAACTACTCGTTCCCGACTGTCAGGCTAATCCAAGCCAACAAGCCTGACATAGTCCTCCTCGACCATCAACTCAAGGTGATGTATGTTATCGAGTTCTCGGCACCTGCGGAGAAAAACATCACCTTGAAGGAGGAGGAGAAACGGACCAAATATCGCGATCTCCGGTACGAGCTCCAAGTGCTGTACCCAGGCTACTCGGTCAAAATGGTCGTCCTTATTATCGGTGTACTCGGAGGGATAAAGCCTACGCTGCTCTCGGAACTGAAGATCATACCGGCCTGCCAAAAACCAGCCGAGTGGCTGGCAGGTCAAATGCAGAAGGCGGTCATTCTAGGTTCTCTCCGTCTGCTTAGGGCACACGATTCTGGTATCTACAGTCACTAACCCTGCGGGATGTGGGGAGTGGCTGTAGTTGATGCGCCGGCGCGACTCCCGTGAGGCGTCGGAGGCCACGGGAGGACTGACCGGCATCGGGAAACCGAAAAAAAAAAAAAAAAAAAAAAAATAATAATAATAATAGGGGTGCAAAGGACCGGCAACCTCCACGTTGGTGCACCCTGGACAGGCAGAGGTAACTCTGCCTGACTAATGTCGGCCGGGGGTACCAAGGCTAACCACCTGGTACCCCTTTTACTTCGGGTTCCATATAACCTTCGAAGAAGGGCTCCTCACGATCGACCCCAAGCGGATGGGGGTCAGAGACAGGCGGGAGGGGCCTCACCGGAACGTCTCAATGGTAACGAACGCAATGAACAAGGACGCTTTAAGTGGACGAGGGAACTTCGGGATGACTTGCTGACCTGCCGCGAGAGTAGCGAACCTGAGCGAAGGGGATACATGGCGCGATTGCATGCACTTTGGTGCGAAATGCATCCAGAGCATCGCGCCTTCTCTCAACAACATCTGAGAGATCAAGTATCCTTTCTGCTCAGGACAGGTTACGTAAGGGCACCCCGTCAGTACCACCGCGGCAATTACCAGCTGATGGGGAACATCCTTTAGAGTTCACCGATGTAGACTTAAGGACGAGGGTTAGCCTTAACACCAGGGCTAACCTAAAGCCACAAGACCTGGCCAGAATGGACGCGGTCATCGATGAGGAAATTCCGGAAGATGTAGACATCTGGCAAATCAACTGTGCCGTGTACAACGCCGCGAAGCAACTCGTCCCCCGTGAGAGGTCAACCAATCACGGGGTCGAGAAAGTCAAGCGGCGTGTACAAAAAATCGAAGGCAAGATACAGTCGGCCAGACAACACGCTTCTCGGATCCAGAGTGTGGTGGAATATAAGACGTCTGGTAGAGTTTTTACTCCCAAAATCCGGCGCATAGCAGCCGGATTAAGACGTCAACACCATACTCTAAATCTGACAGTGATGCTTACCATCAAGCAGCACTGTCTAGATAGGATCCGAGCGCTCATGGCGATAAAGAAAACATTAAAGAGGCGAGTGAGGAGTATGGAACAAAACAATTTGTTCCGTACGAATCCTTCCCGCCTCTTTCAAGAGCCACAGCGTGTTGTCGAGAATCCGCCGACTGTAGAAGGTGTCGAAACCTTCTGGAAGGGAATCTACGAAACGACGCATCCATTCAATAGCGACACTCCATCAATTGCACACTTCGAGGCTCTGTGCCACAGACATCGTCAAGAGCCAGAAGAAGTGTGCCCGGCAATCAGTACGGAGGAAGTTCAACAAGCACTTATTGGTACCAAGAACTTCGCTGCCCCAGGCCCAGACGGCATTAACAACTGGTGGTGGAAGAAATTTCCTTCCACTCACCGCCGTCTGGCGCGAGTTTTCAACTCATGGTTGAACGAGGGGCAGCAGATTCTGGACTGGTTCGTCGAGGGACGCACTGTGCTTATCCCCAAAAAGGGGGATCTTTCCGACCCGAGGAATTATAGGCCGATCACTTGCATCAACTCCTGCTACAAGATATTTACACGTATCTTGTATGCTAGGACACTGAGGTCTGTTGATCCGGTCTTCCAGCAGATACACGAACAGCGTGGTGCCAAGAAGGGCATGGCAGGTTGCAAGGACAGCCTGCTGATAGACCGCTGTATTACACAGGATTCTGTGCAATACAAGAGGAATCTATCGATGGCCTGGATTGATTACCGCAAGGCATTTGATACAACATCGCACCAGCTATTGTTGTACTTGCTCGAATGACTTGCGGTACCAGCACCACTAGTGAGATGCATAGAACAGCTGCTGCCGCTCTGGAAGACCCGCTTCACCATAACATCAGGTGCGCAGCGGGTCACGACAGAGCAGGTGGCATTTAGGAGAGGAGTTTTCCAGGGTGACTCCCTGAGTCCTCTCCTCTTCTGCATCTCACTGCTGCCGTTGTCTGTTGGGCTCCGCCAAACCCGCGGATATCAATGTGGGCCACCCAGCGGGCAATTGGTATGGAGTTCGGGTTGGACAAATGTGCAGTCGTCCACCTCAAGAGAGGACGATGCGGGGAATTCCCTGAAGATGCGCAGCTCGCGGACGGAAGCATCCTAAGACATCTGGATGCCGGAGAGACCTATACATACCTGGGTGTGCAACAAAGGCACATCCAGGATGTATCACAAATAAAGGATTCTCTCCGCGGCAAGTACAGACACCGCCTCCGAAAGATTTGGTCTTCCGAACTTTCGGGGAAGAACAAGGTGTCTGCAACTAATATGCTTGCCGTTCCGATTCTGCTCTATTCCTTTGGAGTAGTAAAGTGGAGGGTAGATGAGCTGCGGCAATTAGACAGAGATACCCGCAAGATGATGAATATTCACAGAAGTATTCATCCTAGATCGTCCGTTCCTCGTGTGTACCTCCCACGTCATCGGGGGGGCCGAGGGACTCTTGAGCCTGGAGTGTACGCATGGCAGAGTAGTACTGAGTATGGCATGTAACATACTCAGGAGCTCAGATCCCCTCCTACGGTTCGTAAAACATCACGAAACTGTAGGAGTGGGAGCAGGATTGTTCAAGGCAGCAAAAAGAGCCGCAGATGAACTCGGTCTCGCATTTGACATCAGGCGAGGAGGCCGGCGAGGTGCTGATGTTGAGTCAGTCACCGAACTTCAGCCAAATCGTCTGAAAGCCCGAATCAGAGCTGCCGAACAGGAAAATCTGTTTCGGCAGCACGTCGATAAACCCCAGCATGGTGTCTTCTATAAGAACATAGAAACACTGGGTTTATCGACCAGGCTGACCTTCGCCTTTCTAAGGTCAGCAGGGCTTAAGTCGGAGACCGAGGGATTCATTATGGCCTGTCAAGATGGTGTTATCAACACCTTGGTCTACCGTAGCCGCGTGTGGCGTGTAGAGGTTCCTGATATCAACTGCAGGACCTGCCATCAGGCGCCGGAATCGCTCATGCACTTACTATCTGTATGCCCTATATATGCGATTTCGGCCTACATCCACCGGCATAATGCGGCGTTACGAGTGCTATACTACCATCTAAGGCACTCGTACGGGGTAGACCAGACACCAGTGCTGCCTTACGTCCCCGGAGATATTGAGTCCGTTGTCGAGAACGAGAAATGCCGGATTTACTGGAACTACTCGTTCCCGACTGTCAGGCTTATCCAAGCCAACAAGCCTGACATAGTCCTCCTCGACCATCAACTCAAGGTGATGTATGTCATCGAGTTCTCGGCACCTGCAGAGAAAAACATCACCTTGAAGGAGGAGGAGAAACGGACCAAATATCGCGATCTCCGGTACGAGCTCCAAGTGCTGTACCCAGGCTACTCGGTAAAAATGGTCGTCCTTATAATCGGTGTACTCGGAGGGATAAAGCCTACGCTACTTTCGGAACTAAAGATCATACCGGCCTGCCAAAAATCAGCCGAGTGGCTGGCAGGCCAAATGCAGAAGGCGGTCATTCTGGGTTCTCTCCGTCTGCTTAGGGCACACGATTCCGGAGCCTACAGTCACTAACCCTGCGGGATGTGGGGAGTGGCCGAGGTTAATGTGCTGGCGCGACTCCCGTGAGGCGTTAGAGGCCACGGGAGGACTGTCCAGCGTCGGGCAACCGAAAAAAAAAAAAAAAAAAAAAAAATAATAATAGTAATATTTATTTATTTGCGCAACAGAAAATCCACTTACATGGCAAAACGTATGAAATATAATAAGAAGAAAAAATTAATATAAACTTTTACGGAATTTATGTGAAAACCTTCATCCAACCTTTACCCCCAATTTGAAAGGAAATTCTAGTAGGCCAGAGCATATAATTCCCCATATAAAATATACGTAAAATGTGTGCGTTAGCGATACACATGGCTAAAACAGAATATTAGTCGGTGTATCTTTTAGATACACAATGTTTTGATAAAGTGTATCGAAAAAGATACACTGGCGCTGAACGTGTTAAGAAATGATTTACAAGATTATTTCTCATAATGTTATTTCTATCTTTTAATAATTTTCTCGAAAGTAATGCACCTTAGTTTTGAATCTGTTCATTATTTGGAATCTCAAACATTTTATATTTCAATGACAATAGGTATAGCTTCCTTGGGAATCAGTTTTGGGTCAATAATTTACATAAATATTTGTTCGGATATGTCCCCGACCTCGTAAATCTTTCTATTCTTATAACCCAAATACTTCAACAGGATACATCCTTGATGAGCTTCTTTAGGAACCATTTTGAGACACGTTTGTATACATTTTTACTCATTAGATATTGTCCATATATCAGATCTCCCCAAGAATAAGATTTTCCACGATATCGTGTCTCTTAGTATTCTAAATAATATTTTTTGTTAATTCCATTATATATTAAAATAAAAAAAATAAAGATTGAAATGTCTATAAATATTTTACGTAAAACTGTATCATTGGAATAAGGAATGAAGGTATAGGATGTGAATTTATAAAACAATAAAGAATGTCTGCTTTCCTTTTTTTGTATACTTATTGTTCTTTTTTATAATAGGTTAAGCGTAATATCCTCCTACAACAGTTTCTCAGAATTAAGTCGAGTTTATTAGAACAAAATTTAAATAATAGTAAAATAACAGTTATAGTTTTCTACACGTTATAAATACTGTTTTTAAATTAAATTTGTATTTTGTGTAATAATAATAAGAAGAATTATTGCTGGATGTTGCTTTTTATAAGAACATTGGGCTTATCGACCAGGCTACCATAGACGCTGTGGCGTGTAGGGGTTTCTGATGTCAACTTTAGGATCTACCGTCATGCCCGGAATCGCTCATATTATATTATATTATATTATATATATATATATATATATATATATATATATATATATATATATATATATATATATATATATATATATATATATATATATATATATATATATATATATATATATATATATATATATATATATATATATATGTATATATATATATATGTATATATATATATATATGTATATATATATATATATATATATATATATATATATATATATATATATATATATATATATATATATATATATATATATATATATATATATATATATATATATATATATATATATATATATATATATATATATATATATATATATATATATATATATATATATATATATATATATATATATATATATATATATATATATATATATATATATATATATATATATATATATATATATATATATATATATATATATATATATATATATATATATATATATAATATAATATAATAAAATTTTACACATAACACGATTAAAAAGTTATATATTAAAAGTAACTGTCATATTATATTATATTATATTTATATATATATATATATATATATATATATATATATATATATATATATATATATATATATATATATATATATATATATATATATATATATATATATATATATATATATATATATACATATGGGGCATTCCATGCCAAATCGGACAGTTTTAAAATTTTTTTTTTTGATTTTCGTAATTTTTGGATATTTTTTAGTATCCATCAAAAAACTTCTTCAGGTAAATTTTGACATTTTTTTTGATCACCGGTTCAAAAAATATCGAATTTTGAAAAAAAAAACCTCTTTTTTCGGTTTTTTGCTTATAACTACTTCAAAATTGGTCCAAATTCAACGGTTATTTTTTTCAAAATTTTTGTCTTTCCATGTACTTTCCAAAAAAAAATTTTATAAAATTTTTCGAAAAAATTTTTCTGTGTTATTTCTTAGTTTCAAAATTTCAAAGTCGTTTTCTGAAAATCATGCATATTTTGATTTTCCTGAAAATTGTACATAATAAACTACTATATTTTCTGCAACTTTTAAGCCCGGTCCGATCGTGGGCACTTCATGGCAACTAATTTTTTTCGATTTTTGAAAATTTGAAAAAAAAATTTTTTTTTACTTATCATTATTAATTCTAATTTTTGTCACTATATATTATTATTTTTATTACTTTCAAGTATGTTTTACAATTTTACACTGTTAAAGGGTTTTTGAAATTTTGAAATCTTTCAAAAAGTAATTTTGAGGTTACAATTAAATTTCTATTTTTGTAAAAAATTATCTTAATTATTGCGATAATAGTATGAATGAATTATATTATAACTTTTAAAATAGGTGTGTGACTTTTCCACACAATGGCGCTGCCGCCTAATTCCATATTCCGACAGTACCGACCTTAGATAAGAAAAGAGAGATAAGAAATTATCATACTATAGACAATAACATGTATGTTTGCTACAAATTGATTATTTAAATTAATTGCACATGTTTAATTGGAAAATGATGTCTATACTAACAACAACAGGTGAAACTTCAATATAACTGGTTAGTGGTCTAATGGGTGAAGCACCGACTTTACAATCAAGAGATTGATGGTTCGATTCCTACACACTCCGGATTTCTTTTCGTTAAAAAAACTTTATTAATAATTGCCGAAAATATAAATATTGTTACACGATTAAAGGACACAGTATATTCCGGTAGGCCCGAACTCGAAAAAAGAACATATCCAAAAAAACTGATTTTATGTAATTAAAAGAATTATATGAAATTTTTAAAGAACAACATTCAGACAACCAGATAGGATTTTCTAGCTTTGCATCGTTGAGACCTTCGCATTGTGTACTGGCAGGATCTAGTGGTACCCATACTATTTGTGTGTGTGCTATTCGTCAAAATATCAAACTCATGATGTTAAGTAAATAATATAAAAATTTGATATTTAACTGTAAAAGTTAACGATTTTATTTTCAGGCAGATTCTAATTTAGCAACGCTAACCCGCCATTTGACAATTCCTTTAAAGCAATATAAGGGTTGCTTTAAGCTCATACTATGTTCCAATCCATCATCCGATTGCTACTCACTTAAATGTGCGAATTGCCCAGGAATAAAAGTTCTCGAAGACTTATTAGAAACCGTTTTCGATGAAAATGCAGTCGATGATGTCACATATAAATATTGGTTATCGAATCCTCGTTGCAGCCTTGAAACAATCATCAAGAGCTTCTTGGAATTCATTGAAATATTTTGTGATCATATTGTTAAACTTTTACCGCATGATTTTGTTGCTAAAGAACAATCTGCTTTTATGAAAAGCACAAAAGAATCGTTAAAAGATAATGAGTTCTTAGTGATTTGTGATTTTGCTGAAAACTACGCTTTTGTGATTCAAGAAGCAGCACCGGGATTCCATTGGAATAATAACCAAGCAACGATTTTTTCCCGTTGTGATTTATTACAAGCAAAACGGTGAAATAACTCATCGAAGCTTAGTTATTAATAATCATGATGCGATCGCAGTGTATATGTATCTTAAAATGATTACCGATTTTATTAAAGAATCTTTCTCCAATGCAGCTAAAATTTTCTATTTTTCTGATGGTGCTCCACAGCAATTCAAAAATTTTAAAAACTTTGTGAATATTTATTATCACAAAGAAGATTTTCACTTAGATGCTGAATAGCATTATTTCGCTACAGCTAAAGGACCTTGTGACGGTATTGGAGGAACAGTGAAAAGAATGGCAGCGAGAGCTAGTCTTCAACGGCCAATCGATGACCAGATAACGACAGCTCAAAAATTATATGAATGGGCATTTCATCCAAGTAGTTTACCTAGCATTGCTGTAAAATTTTCGTCAGAAAATGATTATATTGGAGCAAAGGAAAATTTGGATCTGCGATACAAAACAGCAAAATCAGTAACAGGGACTCAGAAATTGCATTGTATTATTCCAGTAGCCAACGGAAATATAAAAACAAAAGAATATTCTACTTCGAATAATGATCATATATGTAAATTTTTTAAAAGATTGCGAGCTTAAATAAATACCTTTATTACCATTGTTTATAAACGGACTTGTTTATAAAATATATAACGACTAATTAATAATTTCAAAAACCCTTTAACTGTGTAAAATTGTAAAACATACTTAAAAGTAATAAAAGTAATAATATATAGTGGACAAAAATTAGAATTAATAATGATAAGTAAAAAATTTTTTTTTTTTCAAATTTTCAAAAATCGAAAAAAATTAGTTGCCATGAAGTGCCCACGATCGGACCAGGCTTAAAAGTTGCAGAAAATATAGTAGTTTATTATGAAAATTTTCAGGAAAATCAAAATATGCATGATTTTTCAGAAAATGACTGAAATTTTGAAACTAAGAAATAACACAGAAAAATTTTTCGAAAAATTTTTTTTTTTTTGGAAAGTACATGGAAAGACAAAAATTTTGAAAAAAAAAACGTTGAATTTGAACGAATTTTGAAGAAGTTATAAGCGAAAAACCGAAAAAAGAGGTTTTTTTTTCAAAATTCGGATATTTTTTGAACCGGTCGGATCAAAAAAATCTTAAAATTACCTGAAGGAGTTTTTGTATCCGAAAATTACGAAAATCAAAAAAAAAATTTTTTTAAAACTGTCCGATTTGGCATGGAATGCCCTTATATATATATATATATATATATATATATATATATATATATATATATATATATATATATATATATATATATATATATATATATATATATATATATATATATATATATATATATATATGTATATATATATATATATATATATATATATATATATATATATATATATATATATATATATAAATATATATATATATGTATATGTATATATATATATATATATATATATATATATATATATATATATATATATATAATATATATGTTGTTTTTCAGGTTTTCACGGGTGGTGATTGTTAAATTCGTTTTCCGGGTATACTCCCGCGTAGGTGATAGGCCCCGAGAGGGACCGTGGTTGTCTGAACGACGTTTCGGCAGAATCTCATCTGCCATCTTCAGGTTCTAACAGATAACTGCTTACTGCGGCTTCTGGTAACTCGAACTGAAAATCCCTCTCGGGGCCTATCACCTACGCGGAAGTATACCCGGAAAACGAATTTAACATATATATATATATATATATATATATATATATATATATATATATATATATATATATATATATATATATATATATATATATATATATATATATATATATATATATATATATATATATATATATATATATATATATATATATATATATATATATATATATATGTATATTATAAACATCCACCGATATAAAGCGGCATTACGAGTATTATATTATTACCTAAGGCATTCGTACGAGGTAGACCAGACACCAGGGCTACTTTACGTCCCCGGAGATATTGAGTCCGTTGTCGAAAACGAGAAATAACTGATTTACTGAAACTACTTGTTCACGACAATCGGGCTAATCCAAGCTAACAAGCCTGACATAGTCCTCGATCATCATTTCAATGTGATGTATATCATCAAATTCTTGGCACCTGCTAGAAAAATATCACCTTGAAGGAGGAGGAAAAATAGATCAAATATTAAGATCTCCGGTATGAGCTTTAACCGCGTTGCAGTCAGGGATACATTGGAGGGGCAGTACGGGACGGTCTCAAAGTTGACGAATGGAATGCACATGGACATTTTAGAGAACGAAGGAACTACGGGATGACTATCGCAGTTGCATGAGATCTGGTGTGATATGCACTAGAGTACCGCGCCTTCTCTGAACAACATTTCAAAGACCAAGTATCTTTTCTACGTAGAATACTACTGTTGTCAGAAATAATGTAGTTAGTTATTTTTGCTTGAACGTATTATGCGTTGCATACCCTCGTGTATATTAAAAATTTGTTTAGTTTTATTCAAAATTATTTTGCTGAGTGTGCCGTTTTTTCTAGAGAAGCTTAGCGTTTTTTAATGTTAGAGGTTTGACATTATTATTGAAGTTAAGTAAATTTGTTTACATTTCCATGTATTAGATTGTATAACTTGAAAATAATATTCGTGTTATTTTGTGAAATGTGTGCTTTTTATTTATCTATTTGCTGAAGTTCCTAAAATTGTAGCGACCGTGACAGGACTATCTAAAAGAATGATAAATTGAGGGAAAGCCGTGCGGCGATAAGAACGTCTTTTACGAAGTTATACAATTCACTTAAAGGGCTGTTAGCCGTAGAACAACTCGATGTGGATAAAATAGAAGCAAGTTTTGGGTTTCTAGAAGAGAAAATTTAATTATTAATTAATCTCGACAGGCAAATTTATGACATTTTATTTGAAGATGAGTTGTATGACGAACCAAGCTTACAAGCAGAGGTGGATGCCAGAGATGAGTACACAAAAAATTTCCACAATAAAAATTAAGGTGGAAAAAGTGAAAGACTATCTGAAAGTTCTGTAGTTACGAATGAAAGTAGTAGTGGTGCCAAACACCGATTGAAATCACCTAATATAGAGCTGAAAAAGTTTGGAGATGACGTGAAGGAATGGTTGCAGTTCTGGGCACAATTTGGAAAAAATTACAATGATCCAGGTATTGTAGAGGCTGAATTTCAATACTTAATACAGGCTACAGTGCCAGGCTCTAGAGCACGACTGCTAGTGGAAAGTTTTCATGCCACTACAGAGAACTACAAGAAGGCTATAGATAGTCTCAAAGCTAGATTTGGTCGAGATGATCTCTTAGTAGAGGTATACGTCAGAGAATTGCTGAAACTAATTTTGTAAAATATAAATCAAAAGATTAGTCTTTCTGTGCTGTACGATAAACTGGAGTCTCAGTTGCAGACCTTGGAATGGTTAAATGTTACTTCAGAAAAGTACGTAGCAATGTTGTAGCCTCTTGTCGAATCCAATATACCTGAAGATATCGGGTGTGGCAAAGAAGTTCCGAATGTGATAGGGATAACGAACTCCAGAATTGGCTTTCAAACCTTATGGATATTTTGCGCAAAGAGGTTGAAAATGAAGAACCGATATCTTTGGCAGTGGTTGGGTTTAGTATGAAACGCGAAAAGAAGACTGTCATGAAGAAAAGTGTTTTCCAAGAAAAAAGCAAGCTACTGTAGCTGGTCTATTGAACTGTAGTGACAGTCTTAGGTGTATATTTTGTGAAAATTTACATAAGGCTGAGGAGTGTCCAAAAGCGAAAAACATATCGATAATAGCAAAGCGAAAGTTGTTAGCCGAACAAAAACTTTGTTTTTTGTGCCTAAATCCGGGACATATTTCTAGAGCTTGTAAGTGTAATGTAAAATATTTACTTTGTGATGAAAAACATTTACTTGGCGTGCCAAAAGTTAGAAAATCAGCTGAATACTGAGCAAAGCAGTGCTATTAAAGACAGTAAAAAAAGAAGAAAGTGTTTCAGTTGAAAAGGCATTGACTAATAATATGCAGAAGTAATGTTACAAACATTGAAAGTGTGGGTACGTGGAGACAATACCGGGTATTACGCGCGTGCTTGAAACGATACAGGGTCTCAGCGATCGTATATGATGCAAAAATAGCCAAAGAAGTGAATTACTTGTCATTAGGGAAAGAACGAGTGATTCATGCACTGTTCGGTGGTACTGAATCGAAACTTATCGAGCACAATCGTTACTGGGTGAGACTCAAAAACATTTACAGTGACTTTTCGTGCAGTTTTGAGGTGTTAGACCAACCGGTAACTTGCGGTATCATTTCACCTGTTCGGAATGGCCCATGGGTATATGACTTCAAAGGAAAACTTATCCAACTCAGTGATTATCAAAACGGATCAATCGAAGTGTTAATTGGGACTGATATAACCGGAAAATTGTTAATAGCACGTCGTTATATTCTGAATTGCGGTATGGTTGCAATAGAAACCTCGTTACCCTAATAGCACACAACGTCCTAAGGACGTCCATTCTAAGTCCATTTTATGTACAGACGTCCATGGACATAAAATGGACATCCAAAGGACGTCCGTATCCGACCATTAAATGTACAAACTTCCAAGGACATAAAATGGATGTCCGATGGACGTCCATGTTTGGACATTTAATATATCAACTTCAAAGGACTTAAAACGGACGTCTGACGGACGTTGCTGTTTGAACACATTTTGAAATTGTGTAGAAAATGTTCATTTTGTAAACAGATGAACGCTCACGTTTTATAGATTTTTTGCAGGGATAACGTGATTTGATTGATTTATCTAAGTAAATTTTTTTTCAAATTATTTCCACTAGGTGGTGATATTCTGGTTCTAGTTCCTAAAAAAATATTTTTAGGTTTGTTATGTTTCCTTGTGAGTTGATATATGGACGTGTCCTATGTATTCACAATGATAACAATAAATTCACAAATTAAATTTATTACATAAAAAGTGAAAAAAGTAAAAAAAACTATAAATCATATCTGGATTATAAAAATAACATAATAACAGTATTGTATTGTATTAAAGTATTAAGCATACTTCGTGTGTTATGCACGTAAAATGAATAATATTAATATATGATGTGAAAGCTACAAATGCAATTCAAAATTCGCGCGAATGGAAACGTATGTTCTATGTTGCCAAGTGGAAAAATAATAAATTCTTAACCATTGATTTCAACATTCAACAGATAATATCTAAACAACTAAATAAAATCGTGTGTATCAGGTATTATCGTCATTTACTATTATTTTTTTTATACAAAGAGATGTTACAGTTACAATTATTATCATCTTATGAACAAAAATTATGCCGTGGCGGGAAATGAAGGTATTTGATTTGGCAACAATGCTAAGTAAGCGTCCTTCTGGAAAAAGTGATAGATGATTTTGGCAGTTTATTTGCTAGATTTTGCTTCGCTTTTGGTGTAGTTTGTATAGTTATTTTGATTTTGTGAAATATAATATAAAATATTACCGTAAGTACATTCTTTAACGCTGGGTTAACTCGACATCTAAAAGACTACTAAGTTACTAACGTTTTGAAGTCGACAGCATAATAGAAGTAGACAACAATACAAATCTAAATGTGATTTATTCTGGGGCATTAATATGTTATTTGTAGCATTTTCTTAATATTTCTTGGGGCTTGCTACCCACGAATAATTCTAAGGTTGATTATCTAAAAAATACAGTTACCAAGTGAGATACTACAAAAATAAGTCTTTTGTCTGGTTCTAGTTGTCAAAAAAAGGCCCTCTGAATAATTCTTTGATGTAGTCACAAGCGCGGAGGCTTATTCTTCCAAAGTCATAACTGGATAACTGTATTTTTTTTAGATAATCGGTAAGTTTGGAAAAATGATTTATGTGATAGTGAGACCCAAGAAAATAAAATAAACTAATATGGGTATTATGGGGTATTAAAAAGATATCCAAATAATGTCCCATTATAGACGTCCTTCGGATGTTCCGTATGGACGTCAGAATATGGTTCAAAGTTGTAACATTTGGGCATCTCAAGGACGTCCATAAGATGTCCTTTGGACTAAAAAAGGCTGTCCATGGGACGTCCTGAATTATCTATAATGTCCGCTGAGGACGTCCATCGGATGTCCATAAGACTACGTTGTGCTATTAGGGTAGCTTGGACATTATTAGGCAAAATTCCTTTGTGTTTGCCATCTAGCAGTACAAGTATGACGGTTACTACATTGTTCTGTAAAGAAGCTCATATAACTGACCCGTGGACATTGGATGTTTTGGGTATTCAAGATCCCGTAGAAAAGAAAAATAGAGAACAGTTAGAATTGACTGCACAGGAACATTTTAATCAAACGGTTAAAGCAAACGAAGAAGGTAGATATGAGGTACAGATGCCTTAGAAAATCATGCTGTGTTACCAAGTAACTATATGTTAGCTCGAAAGAGGTTAGATATTACAGTAAAAAGTTTGAAGAAAGATGGTTAATATGAAAAATATGGTAATGTGTTGCAAGAATGGAAGAATGAAAATATTATAGAAAAAATCTGCCAAAGTTGCAATGTAAATAAAGGCCATTATTTACTCCATAGGGTAGTTATAAAAGAAAGCAGCTCTACTTCTGTGTTCGATGCTTCAGCGAAAGAAAAAGAGTCACCTCATTTAACTATTGTTTAGAAAAGGGCACTAACTTGATTGAGCTTATCCCTTTAGTTTTGTTGCATTTCAGATTAAATAAAATAGGGTAAGCTCAGACATTAGAAAAGAATTTCTACAGATTTGTGTTCAAGAAAAGGATAAGAATTTTTTAAAGTTTGTGTGGGTAGATGAAACCGGTAATTTAAAGACTTTTCGACATAGACATGTAGTTTTTGGGGTATCCTGTAGTCCTTTTATATTGGGAGCTGTAATTAACCATCATTTGACGAAGGTACTGCAAAATATAGTATCTGGGGAGAGCAGTTACTCTCGAGAAACAGTGTTAAGGCTCAGGAAGAGTTTTTATGTAGATAATTGTTTGGCGAGTGTTAACAGTCTAACTGAGTGCAACAATTTTATCAACGAGTCTATTGCCATATTTTCAATGCAAAATTTGACTTAAGAAGTTGGAAATATACAGATCCTGGACTGCTCGAAGAAACGAAACCGACTGCTATTTTAGGATTAAGGTGGTGCAGAAGATCAGATTCGATCAGCCTTAATTCGAACTGTTTTAAAGACATATCCAGAAGTTGTTATTAAACGGACAATTTTGACAATGGCTCATTGTATATTCGACCCAATTGGTTTTATTTGCCCACAGTATTATATCCTAAAGTTTTGCTACAAGAAGCATGGGTTTTGAAAATAGGTTGGGATGTTGAAGTCGACCCCAGCATTAAGAAGAAGTTTTTGCGCTAGTTTGAAGATCTTCACTATCTGAGTGAAATTAAAAGTCCTAGATGTCTATTTGGTAACTCAATTCAAAAGGAATGAATAACAATTCAAAAGAAATGTTGGATCATACATATATACATTTTCTGATGCGAGCAAGATTGCATACGCTGCAGTAGTTTTTCTGATAGTCGACAATGAAAATGGCATAAATGTTCAGTTAGTGCAAGCAAGATCCCGAGTGTGTCCTATTAAAGCTGTGACAATTCCGAGGTTGGAGCTCCTAGCTGCGTTAATTGGAGCCAGACTACCGAAATCTGTAATCAATTGTTTGAAATGGAATGTTGTTTTTGGAATGATTCATCCACAGTCATTTCTTGGATACAAAGATTGGATCAGTGGGGAGTATTTGTTAGAGATAGGCTGAAGGAGATTCGTCGTTTGCCCACACCTACTTCCTGGAGACATATACCAGGACACCTGAATTCAGCAGATTTACCAATTAGAGGGTGTTCTCCAAATGCTCTTTTGGAGTCAAAATTTTGGAATGGTTTTGAATGGTTCAGAAAACCAATTGTAGACTGGCCATATATTAGTTTTACTTGTGACGAAAATGAGATTAATCAAGAAAAGTTAAAGAGTGTGAGCTCTCTGTTGGTCAACGTAGAAGAGATAGACGTTGACTGGTATTTTAGATATTTTTTAGTTTAACCAAATGCGCTATCAAATTTCACAAGTGGTCCACCAGGAATACATAGACTGGTATACAGAACCTCCAGGTATATTTCCCTCGTTGGTAGTCCAATGGCAATTTACATAAAAAAGGGGAAAGAATGTAAGACCAGTGTCATAAAAAAATTAATAAAAAATGAACCACCAGGACTACTGAAGGTAGCCTGAGCAAATTATTACAGACGCAAAAGCACACTATGAAAGCAAAAACCAATGACTAATTAAATGTTTATAAAAAAAGTAATTATGAAAAAATTAGTGAAATGAAAGATTACAACACGGAAAGCAAAATTATCTGACTGAATAAATTGAATTTAGAAAGTTATGATTGTCGAAATGAGTTTATAAAAAAAATTCAGCTATTTGAATGCTTAGCCAAAAAAACAAAAAAATTGATAATTAACTTTATACTGCTATGAATAAATATTTAAGAAGAAAAGTGCCTGAAGGGTACATTTCTTAGTAAAAGATAAAAAAAATATTAAGAAAACGTAATATAAAAAAATTAAGATAAATCTTTTTAGATAAAAAAAATAGAATAAGTGCCTGAAGGGCCAGAAACCTATGAAGAGATTCAAACTGTGCTATGTGATTGTGAAATGGCAATCAATTCACGACCACTGACGTATTTATCTTAAGACATCAATGATATGACACCACTGACACCAGCTTGTTTCATGCAAAACATAAGGAATGGAAGTATACCTGATTGCGATATAGTTGGTTCCCAAGCACTTGAATAGTCAGTTTGTTATAGACAAAAAGTTAGTGAGAATCTAAGAAGATGGTTTCGTAACGATTATTTAGGGCAGTTACATCAAATATCAAAGAAACACTATAAAACAGAATGTGTAAAGGTGACGTAGTATTAACAGCAAATGATAATAGTAAAAGGCTTGATTAGCCGCTAGCCATATAACATGATTTGCTACCTGGGAAAGACGGAGAAGTGAGACTTGTTCGACTCAAAACTGCTGGAGGAACTATGCTGAGACCTAGTCAGATACTATGTTCAATAGAAACTACTCCTTGGGAAAGCAAGAATCTTTTAAAAATAGACAATGTAAAGACTAAGGAGAAAAAGGAGACAGATACTAGAGTTGAAAGTGAAGAGACTCTAACCGAACCAATTCGAGAAGTAAAAATAACAACAAAAGGTAGAAAAATTAATATAACAGAAAGATACTTGTGAGTGCACACGGAGTCACTATTTGAATCTAGCATAGTGACTGAGCGGAGCGTGTCAGAAATAATGTAGTTAGATATTTTTGTTTGAACATATTATGTTACACACTCTCGTGTACCATATATTAAAAACTTGTTTATTTTTATTCAAAGTAATTTTGCTGAATGTGCTGTTTTGTCTAGACATAAATTCTTTTGGACTATTACGTTTTTCCTTCAGTTGGCAGAATGGTTTCTCTCATAATATGCAGCTGCCATGGTTTTTTCTCCTGACACATAAATATAACTAAATAATATCTGATCCTAATAAAATTAGGAAACTTACAGTATGAATGAATAACTAGAGAGAATACATTTTTATTAATTTATGCAGTTAAATCTCAACAATAGAGCATTATTATAAACTACAAATATATTTTAATGGATATATTATAAGAAATTTTGTCTCCAATGCTAATGTTTATCTACTGAGGCGTTAATAGTGGAATAAGTTGTTATTATGTTATTATACTTTATACTTTACATGAATCAGTGATCCTGAGGTCAACTCTGATTTCTGCCAGTACCTTGAAAATCCGCTCTCTGCTTCTAATGAATGTATTAGTTATTACTCACTGTAATGTCATGTTTTCTGTATGGAAGATCTTGATTAAATGATTTGTCAAAACTACTATGTTCATCATAATGGGGGCGGGTATGCACCTCACATGTGGACGAATGATGATGTTTAGTTTCTACAAGCTTCATCAGTGCTATGATACCTCCTATTATTAAGGCTATTTTCGCAACTAATAATGCCTTAAAGGCTACAAATCCTATAAGTTTTAAAGCAATGGCACCAAGTGCAGCAACTTTTATTTGTAGTAAAACTAGCATCTGTTTTATTTTCATTCCTCCTTCTCCACTGTCTTTCTTTTTCCTTCCTAAAAATATTTAGATATATTTGAATAATAATAATCATTAGAAATAATATTTTAGTTTTATTTACAATCATACCCGATGATTAAAATAATAAATGGCGCTCGAGATCGTTACCGAAATAAAAGTTCAAAGTACCGTTGCTGTACTGAAAGGTGCCAAAGTGACGTGTGTACGTCACACCATACTTACTAATTTTGGACCCTCTACAGCAACTAGATCTTTACCTGAAAATAATTCGCTGTGTAACAGACATCAAATTGCTTGGCTCGCTTATTTTCGATGATGTATGTTGGATGTATTTGTGCTTGAACAACGGCCTCTTCTGGGTCAACACAGTCATCGCTGCGTCTGCTAAAAGCTGCTGAGTTACTGGTAATCTCGAATTTGAGTGGAGTCAATGTTGTTTTCGCTATAATTTATAAGTATTAGTAGTTACTTTAATTTCAACATCGTCAGCTCGTCTACTCCTGACATGTTTATATTCGTTAAACTATTGAAGGTTGTGTATGTGTATGTCAGCACTTTAAGTATGTTGAGTAGGTCATGGTGCAGTTCAAACCGTCAGTGCCTTTTTCCACTCGCATATGACGTCGGCCGATAACATCCCAGTCAATAATTTTACCTAAGTTTCCAGGCACTACATCATCGGGTACGATTGTAAATAAAATATCCATTGTTGCAGCCGGCAAATGAATTATAACTTCGCACGTGCCGATACCATAAACAATTTTGGCTTCAAGCTGACATAACCGCATTTCTTTCTTGATCACTGCGTCGAGCCGAACAACAGCTGATTAACTCAAAATTGATATGTCAGCACCACTGTCAATAAGATATACGAAACTCATTGCTTTATTGTTACACAAAACAGTTGCAACTGGGTGATGTTGCTAAGTCATGTCCTGGTCTAATGAGCATAATTTTTTCGGCTTACTATGCTTATACCAGTATTTATAAAGTATAAACATTGCTTATACTAACAATTGTTCTCCATGTGCCACATCTTTCTGCAATTAATTTTCATTTGTTTGTTAGAACCTTTGAATGTTGAAGTATTTTGTCGGCGCTCATATATTTTGGGTGTATTGACACCGTAACATCTGTTAATCGTGAGGCCTGTGATATCACAATAACAAAGATGGGCTCTGCCTTTCACTGCTTCCCCAGCTTTGACTATCATCAGCACGTGACGTTCATCCTTGAATTTTGTGGCTACCTCAAACCATTCCTCTGTCGCTAGCTGATGGTATCTCGGTGCCATGTTGGATTGGTGGGATAACAATACTAACTGTTTTTGCTGTATCGCCATTAAGGATAGTAACGTTTTGAGCCACTGCATTCATTTAGGGGCTTAACCAGATTATTAGATCAATTCTGGTTAAAATTATTAAAATATTGCTATGATGACAATATTGTTATGAGCCAAAATGAGCCAATTTGTATCCTTAAAATTCAATTCTGTTCGGCAAAGATTGCTAAAACTTTCAGCTTAACATCCTTGCTAACTTATTTATTTCCATTTGATTCCACGCATGGGTTTTTGATTTCTAGACCTATTTAGACCACAATTAATAAAAAGCTATGTAAAGAGGAAGAAGAAGATAAGCATTTTTGTTGTTTTAGGTTATATTTAGGTACGTAGGTTGCTAATATTTTTAATATTTTATTCGATTGATAACTACTTCAAATTAACAATTAAAGAAATATGGCCGAGGCAAAGAGAACTAGTCAAAAGCAGATGGCTGCAATTGTGGATTTTATAGAAGTTCATAAAATTTTGCTAAATGGAAAGTGCCATCCACTTCAAGCAAAGGAACTCGAAGAAAAATGGTCGGAATTATCTGAAATTCTAAATAACATTCCAAACGGAGCTCGAAAAGATGTCAAACAGTGGAAAACTGCAGGTATATTTACACAATTTGATATGAACTTTTACATATGAGAAATGTTTTAGTTTTTCTCTGAATGGAGCAAAAACGAGAAAGAAGGCCAGATTAGCTAAAGAACACTTGGTGAAAATAGGTGGCGGGTTATATTCAACTTGAACAGTTAAATGAAATAGAAACAAGATTAATGAATGTGTGTGGATGGGTATCGATTACTGGATGCAATGAATTACCCGAAGAGATAGATCCTGATGCTGAATCTATATTCAAAAGAGATATAGAAGTTTCAACTATTGAAATTGACCTAATAAATGAGGCCACAGAATTTGAGGTTTTAGATCAACCTGCTGTTGAGAGTAGCGTAGATCCTTCGACTTAATCAGGTAGACTTCAAGATCGTGTCAGTAATAAACCAGGTATGTACAAGTTGTTTGTAAAAAATGCTCCATAAGTTGTATATTACATTGGGGTATGTTTAATATCCTCCTAATGTTTTATTTTTAGCTACGCCTATTACAAAGAAATTGAGAAATAAAAATACTACTGTTACGTCACAGTTAGAGAGATCAGCAGAAATGTATAATGAAGGAAACAAAGAGATGGCAGATGCCTTAATTACAATGGCAAAAAGCATCTCCGAATTAGCTGAAGCAATGTCGGAAGTGGCAAAAGCTGTTTGTGCAAAAACTGATGCAACTATTTAAAACTATGTTTTTGTATACAGCAGAATTTTATTTATTTTTGTGTGTATATTGTTTGTGTTATTTATTTACCCGAGATGTTTTTATAGTTATGAAAATATTTAACTTTTCTTTGTTACTTTTATTTTGTTTACCGTTTTTACTATTAGTCTATTTACGCTTCTTCATAGCGATCAATACCAAGCCAGAGTTTGTGTTTGAATGATTTTAGGTTGTATTATTTAATAGGTAATTAAAAACAAGGATTTATTTAATTTTTTTATGGCCCTGAAAATATGAGACTGAATTAGACCGACCTGTTATTGGTAAAAAGAACTTTTTATTTAAATAAATATATTTTATAAAATAAAAAATTGTTTTTTTATACAATTTATTACTAGCCGATCCTGTTTTCCGCCCTATTCCAAAGATTTTCTACCAATCTTCTTCTCACCAGCCTTCTTCTTCTGAAATGTTTACATTACCTAAAAATCATTTAAATTAGGTACCGAAAATAACTTAAATTCTTTGCATATGATATGCAACATGTAAAAATAACTGATTTAATTATGTTTTCTTTTCTGTTAAGTAATATTTTTGAATATACTTTTTAGGCATGTTAAAATTTCATCACAAATTTAACATATCTATTTCTAGAAATGACGATACACAAATAAATTTTATAAAAATTGTTCTTCTTCTTCTTCGTCACTGCTATCTTCAGGATCAGTTACATTATGAAATCTACATATGTTGTGCAACACAGCGCAGGAGTAAATAATTCTGCCTGCTGCTGCATGTTTATAATGTAAGACTCGGTCTTTTTTAAGACATCTAAATCTCTCTTTCCACGTCCCGTTATCTTGCTCGCTAACATTTCTTGCACGAACATGACATTTTGTGTAATATGCTTCAGGGCTATTTGAGGCAGCATCAGTAATGGGAGTCATTAACCACGGTTGTAGGGGATATTCAGAGTCACCTAACAGCCATGTGTTTCTTTGCCCTTCTAGACATCTTCTTCTAAGATGTCTATTAATTGTTGACACTTTCCAGATGGCTGTCATGCGTTGCACCTGGATGTCTTGCGTTTACAATTAACAAAATCGTGTCAGCATCAAAAGTCTAAAACCAATGCAAAGTATTAAAAGTAATGAAAATTTACAATTGTAAGACATACCGCCTGAACGTTAATACTATAGTACCCTTTTCTATTTAAATAAGCTACTGCTGGGTAATTTGGGTCATGAATTGTTGGTGTTACAATGGCCACGTGTATACCATCTACAACTCCAATGACATTTGGAAAATTAAATTTTTCTGTGAACCTAAAACGTTTATATGTAATATAAAAATTACACCAATTTCAATTTACATCAAATATTTTTACCTATCTTTAACCCTCCCCCACTAAACATTGAAAGTTACAAGCATTTGCAGCAATGTTCCTTTGATTACTATTTTGTAATATTTGAAAAATATGTCGTCGCAAATAAACAGTAAATTATTATTTGTATTGTTAATATGTAAACTTATATGCATTCTTCCTGTAATGAAAAATGGTAACGTTTTTGAGACAACTTTCTGTTTAAGTTACAAATGAAGTTTTCCTAAAATAATAAATAGTAAAATCACTACAAACTTCGGGTAGCTATAAATTGTAAAGTTTATGTTTAAGAATTGAGGCAAACTAGTATTAGTAGTTTCCCAGTACACATAAAGCGTATCATTTTAATAACGTTTCATGTAAAAGCATATGGAAAAGTCGAATTTGTAATTATATTGCTCTATTAAAGATCAACTGTTTGTGCAATATTAAATTGAAAAGTTCTGCCATTTTTATATAGCGCCTATTTTAATGTTTTAATTATTATTTTTTACCTTTTTTTACATAGGTAGTCAATAAGCTTTACCGTTTTAATAAATACCTATAATATACCTACATATGGTACCTATCACTTTTATATTTCTGGTTTAATTATTTAAATACATTTTTGTTTTAAATGAAATAATTGGTTTTTTATATTTTAGATAATTTAATATTATTAATGGGTACCAATAAGCAGGTTTAATGTTTATCCGCCTGCACTGAAACTGCAGAAATCAGCTCGTTACCTAGGCTAGGAACTATCACATGGTAGCGATATCGGTCTGCGCATATTCCTGACTTACTCTCTTTCGTTTTCTGTAAATTCTGTCTGTACTTTTGTCTCCCTCCATTTTTTTCTTGAGTGGCTTGAAACTTTGATTGAAACGAAACTTAAAACGTTTGTGAAGTTAAAATTTAAAATATAATGGACGCAGATCATCCTAGTAAAAAAGTAAGTACCTATAACTTATTTTATAATTCATAAAACAATATAGGTGGAGAAGTTAGATGTGGGAAGAACTTTTATTTGTTAGCGTCACAAAGGACAAAGGATTAGTATTTTTATCCCCTGATTAATTTGTTCGGTAGATAATTTCCTTGGATACAATTATTTGGATGTCAGTAATTGTTTTCGTGGCCACATAAATTTATCATGAGGTGAAAAACGTACCACCCTGAAGTAGGTTATTTAGGTTAGGTTCGTATAGATAATGTTAAATTATGATTCAAAATATAAGTAACAATTCAGCACCTTTGGGGGTACAAATGTACCTAATATCATTTAGTAAGCTATGGGCTTTGTATGCATATAATCACTTTCGTGAATTTTTAATGTTTATTATGGATTAATAAGTACATTATTATATTACCTATTGTTTATAGACGTTATATTTTCGCTGTTATATGAAATTGTTATAGACTTGTTTTTATTTAGTAGTTTTAGTAGTCTAGTTGTAGTGACAAATTAATTTGGGCAGCGATTAATGTTATGGAACGGCATTCAAACATAAGAATGTTAAGATTAAAATATTTTATGTACCTATTCACTTCAGATCCATCTAATAATAACTATAAGTAACAAACTATAAATAATAAATTTGGAGGGGTAATTACAAGTTTTGACCCAACGTAATAAAAATCACATAAGATTTAATCAAAAAATGATTCCAACTTTCTAGTTTTAAATAGCACCTGTATATTTAAATCACATTTCTGATATTAAAATGCCTTAATAGCACATTTCTCAGATTTTAATTTGGTTCATAAATAACTTAGAAAATGACGTGTTCATTTTTTTAAGGCCCTGGATCTAGTAAACAGAATACAAAATAAATAAAATAATTGTATTGTCGTGGGTGTCTATCATTATTATTATTGAAGTGTTATTATTTCTTATTTCGTACATATCTTTGTTTATTTAAATTTTTTCAATAGTTTCATTTTTTTTTAAACTTTGTGCTATCATAACGAGTTTATTTTAAATAGCACTGTGTATATTTCTTTTTTACTATTTTTGTTCTCATCAAATTGACAGGAAGTTTGAGTCACTTCTAAATAAACTGGATGTAATTTTTATGTAGCGCAGGGTAAAAAAATTGTAAATAATTCCATCAATTTGCTGCTTCTAATTTCAATCTCAAAAAACTAAAAAAATTGGGGGTTCCTGTGTTACTCGATATAGGAAAAATTGTGACAAATTTGAATTTTCTTTTCAGGAGTGTAAATGAATGGGATTGAAGACAGTGAACAAATGAAGCTGTTTGTTTTGTTTTATGTACTACTGAGTAAATATAATAATATGTATTTATAAAAAAAATATATTCTGTTTAATAAAATATGTTTTATTGATCTCATTTATTTAGTACATCACTTATTTTCGTTGAGCCTTCGTAGTCAATCAAGATTGTTGGTCAGGACTGAGATGCTGCGTATGGAGTAGATGACATCAGTAACGTTGTAGAAATATAAAATAAATTTAACAGGAATAATGGCTTTGTAAATGGAATAGATTAAATGACAGGAATAGGCCTGGGGTTTCAAGAAAACCAATTTTTGTTTTCACCGACGTTTCGATTCATGTAATATCCACAAAGATATTCAAAGCAGGTTTTTCGTGTTTACACCTTAATTGTAATGATTATGAGCAAACATTATTTTAGGTACAAACAAACAAACACAGTCTATATTGTTTAAAAAAATCTTAAAATTAATAATTTGACCATTATGTGAGGAAGGATTTTTTAAACAATAAATATAAACTGTTTATTTGTACCTAAGATGTTTGTTCGTAATCACTACAATTTAGGCGTAAACATGGAAAACCTGCTTTGAATATCCCTGAGGATGATATAAAATGAATCGAAACGTTGGCGAAAACAAAAAATCGGTTTTAAAACTCCTGGCCTATTCCTTTCATTTAATTGTGAAATTAATATTGCACTAAAAGTTAATATGCAATAATGCAGCAAAATAGATTAAGTACGTTGCCTGAAATGTTCAGCTAAAAATTCTATGTGAGTTATGTTTCAATGCTTCATGCAGGTTACTTTTAGACTTATTGAACTATACACACAACAACCAGCAGCTTTATGTTTCTAAAGTTTACCATGCAACGTTGCTGAGGGCGGATTTAGGGGACCAGGTAAATCACACAAGGGTTTTGTGATACTTTAAAGTGTAACGTTACACTTCACATTTTAAAACTTCAGCAATGTCTAGGGAACTTTAACATGTTCAGTGGGCCTAACATGCTCATCTGTTGTAGGAAACCTAACATGCCTGGCAGTAAGTCAATGGTTAATATATTACAAATATTTTTCAGTATACGACTTGCTACGGACTGGCTTGCAGCTAGATTTAAATCCTGACCAACCGTAGTCTGATACCCTCCATGTCCCAAAAAATTTAGACAAATAAACACCTAAGGAACACTGTTACCTACCTGTAAATGTAGAAGAACTGTATCCCTTCTTTGTGGCTCTTCTATGGAATCTTGAATTTCTTCAATTAAATCTCGTGCTGTTTCTTTATTTAGACGAAATAATTTTACAAACTTTCGGTCAGCCATTTCGAAGGAATTGCTAGCATCCCTTATATAACGATAAACTAATCTTCTCCTTCTCCTAAAATTTTATAATTAAGACTGCTGTGCTATGTAATATGTTGAAGGTTTTTAATAATAATTCTGATGACTTGTTTTAGTAGGTAAGCAGGTAACTAATTTTGATATCATGGGGTTTATTTTACATATTCCTATTCTATTACATTATTAAAAATGAAAACTTTTATATTTACTGATTTTGTGCATTTTCCAATGCTTGGATAAAATTTAAATGGAAATTTGCTTCTACTGGATTCATTTTTTTACACTTTTTCACATATAAGAAGTCTTGTTAAATATTTAGAGTATTAAAATATTAAAATGTGGTTGCTAGCTTAACAATTGTTTTAACAAAATCTTGTTAAGATGACATTTATCTTTGTTAAGATCTGCAGACCAGAATACGAATATTTAACAATCAATTTTCTTGGCAATAAATGGTTAAGATAGCAATAATCATCCTTGCTAATTTTAAACAGAATCGGTCTGAATGTCTCATATTCACCTTGCTCTTCTATATTTTCGACAGCAAGGTTGTCAGACTGAGTCTGCTGTTCTGCCGCCATCTTGTCGCCACTAAGCACAAATGGATAATTGTTCACTATTTTTACTTTTTTCTCGTTTTTATTCAACCAGGGTTAGTGATGACGTCATCCCACTTCTGATATTAAATCAACTTAAATCAATGGGGTGTTTAACCCTAAATAGAAGTCAAAACTTAACCACACTTGCTTTATTGACCTTAAGTACACGTATAGCTTTCGCCTTGCTCTCGGCCATCTATATTCCCTGTTGCTCCGCTCTCGCGCATGCTGTACTTAGGAACCACCTGGCTAGGCTATCCTGTAGCGAATACTTCATGACCTTGGTCAAGATGAGGAACCAAAAGGGGAGCCCGCTAACATATATTAATACTTCCAAATAATAAAACTAAAAATGTTCAGTAGAAATAATAGATGCTTGGTAAATGTTTATTCACTTAAACATACATTTTTTCTCATCATATTATTTCCAACACCTTCCGTTTATAAATCAGGTCAAACTTTTTTATAGTAACCAAAAAAAATCCAGCAAATAATGCAACCAATGCAAACGTTGCATTCTTTGCAGTTTTACTAGGACAAGTTTATTAGTTATTATGTAGTTGTTATTATACTCGTATGTTACTCTTTATTAGATAGTATAAATAATACAATTTACATTTTCTTAATAAATCAGCATCAACCAATCTGTTGATACTGATAAATACTCCTATACAAGCCTAATTCAGGACGTGAGGCTGCGTCCAGGAAGTATTAATCACCACCACCATACAGTCAAAATTCCTGCTGTGTAAACCAAATTAATATAAGTCTCTACCAGTGATCTCTTCGCGCCATAAGAAGCCACTGGTCACGAACGTACATTGCGCCTTCGAGCCGAGGAATAGATGAAGTCGGATGCACAGTAGAATAAAAGAATGCCCTGTAGGTTTAATGCAATGTTGATATTTCTCAGTTAATTATCTGTATATTGTTTTAGTAGTGTTTACTACCAGATAAGTCATTTTGGGTCCTACCCACGTTATCAGCTTGTATGCATTTCATTGAGATTCCTGCCCTACAATAACCATTCAAATGTATATCCCTTCAATTAATTAATTTTCCTTGCCCTAAAATGTAAATTTTTGTAATTTTAAATAATAATAATAAAAATAATATTAATAATAATAATAATAAGGGGTGCAAAGGACTGACAATCTCCACGCGGTGCACCCTGGACAGGCAGGGGTAACTCTGCATGACAAATATCGGCCGGGGGGTACCAAGGCTAACCATCTAGTACCCCTAAACTTCTGGTTTCATATGACCTGATAAGAAGGGTCCCTCACGACCGACCCCAAATGGATGGGGGTCAGACATGTTGTAGGGGCTTCACCGGAATGTCACAATGGTAACGACCGCAACGTACAAGGATGCTTTAAGTGGACAAGGGAACTACGGGATCATTTCCTAACCTGCCGCGAGAGTAACGAACCTGAGCGAAGGGGATACATGGCGCGATTGCTTGCACTTTGGTGGGAAATGCATCCAGAGCATCGCGTCTTCTCTCAACAATATCTGAGAGATCAAGTATCCTTCTTGCGCAGGACAGGTTACGTAAGGGCACTGTGCTTATCCCCACAATGGGGGATCTTTCCGACCCAAAGAATTATGGGCCGATTACTTGCCTCAACTCCTGCTACAGATCTGTGTGTGCAACAAAGGCACATCTAAGATGTAACACAAATACAGGATTTTCTCCGCGGCAAGTACGTTGATAAACACCAGCACGATGTCGTCTATAAGAAAATAGAAATACGGAGTTCTTGCCCAGGCTGACATTCGCTTCTCTAAGGTCAGCCGGGCTTTAGTGGGAGACCGAGTAATTTATTGTGGCCTACCAAGATGGTGTTTTCAACAACTTGGTCTACCGTAGCCGCGTGTGACGTATAGAGGTTACTGATATCAACTGCAGGACCTGCCTTCAGGCGTCGGAATTGCTCATGCACATATTATCTACATGTACCATATACGTGATTTCGGCCTACATCCACCAACATAACGCGGCGTAACAAATGTCATACTTACCATCTAAGTCACTTTTACGGGATAGACCACAAACCAGTGCAGCCCTACGTCCTCAGAGATATTGAGTCCGTTGTCGAGAACAAGAAATGCTGGATTTACTGGAACTACTTGTTTGCAATGGTCAGGCTAATCCAAGCCAACAAGCCTGACATAGTCCTCCTCGACCATCAACTCAAGGTGATGTATGTCATCGAGTTTTCGGCATCTGCGGAGAAAAACATCACCTTGAAGGAGGAGAAGAAACGGACCTAATATAGCAATTTCCGGTACGAGCTCGGAGGGATAAAACCTATGCTGCTCTCTGAACTAAAGACCATATCGGCCTGCCAAAAATCAGCCGAGTGGCTGCTTAAGACGCATGATTCTGGAATCTACAGCCACTAACCCTGCAGGATGTGGGGAACGTATGCAGATAATTTGCTGGCGCTCTATCCGTTCGGAGGCCACGAGAGAACTGTCCAGAATCGGGCATCTGAAAAAAAAAGTATGTAAATAAATGGAATGTCACAGCAAGCAGTTGAACAATTTCCATAACAATAAACATTAAAGGAACCCACAGAAGATTAAACCTTTTCGTGGGAAAAAAATCAGTATCTTATTATTAGTAAATAGTGACAAATTGACAATATTATACTTAAATATTAAAACATATCCATATATAGACACATACATACATATCCATATTAAATAATGACATTTTAGGGTTAAGTAATAACTGAATTTCGGATAATTTCTAGAAAATTAAATAGAATTTAATTTATTATTAAGTTTTCATTGACTATTACCCATATAGCACAGGATACCTATACGCTGTCCATTTTTGGTCCATTTTATGTCCGTAGGTCCATGGACGTACAATGGATATCCACTGGACATCCATTTACGTATATCTATACACTGTCCAAAGTGCAAGTGACAGATATCTACTGGATATCCATATAATGTATAGGTTATATTATTTTTTTTAGTTCTTCCTCTTGGGTCTTTATTATGAACGCATTGCACAAGGATGTGTCGGCGTCGTCCATAAAACGTTAAAGAATGATTAATCTATACGTTGAAAATTCAGTCTTATGACAAAGTTTCAGCAACATCAATAATAAACCTAAGACATCAAAATTCACACTCCATATATTGTAGTCGGCTGTTAAAACGTGTCTATTTTACTTTGGTCACAACAACCAATAAACGACGTCGCGCCAGAGGTCGCGGATAACATAATGATAATTTACACTCTACACCTAATACAACGTTAATTTCTGTACAAATGTGATTGCAAGTCGCAAAATTGGTGCTTGGGTTAATTCTAATATCACTCCTAAGTACGCCACTGTTGCGTCCCCATTTGGACAAATCCGAAAATCCGCCTCTGTATAGCCCGTGCTTCACACGCGACCGCTCGGGGTTCTCATACTACTCTAGGATTTTTTTGTTTTTTTTTTAATTTTTATTAATTTATTTATTTTTTGCAATTTTATTTATTATTAACAATTTATAATTAAATTTAATATACAAATTTCTATATAATGTGAATAAAAAGCAGAATTTAATTATTTGATCTGCAAAATAATTTTCTGATCGACAAAATTTAACAGAAAATCATAAATTATAATTTTTGGTGAATTCCGGAATTTGCTAAACCAAATTTTTACTGTTAAATTTCGCAATTTGCTGAAAAGAAAATTTAGAGATCAAATAATTGCTTGTAATTAAATAATTTATTAATCGGTTAATGAATTACCTATATTAGAATTGTTTTAATACTGCAGTTTTTGATCTATAGCTTAAAACTAAATCGATAGATGGCGCAACCCGATCACCAGAAGCATTCATGTCCCTATGTGTATACAGTGAGTTAATGTAGGTAAAAACAATAATCCATTTTTGGGGCTCTAGACGTCCGTGAAAGGACATCCACAGGATGTACAGTTTTGTGACAAACGGTTGTCCACGGATATTCATCATGTCAAGTATTTGTCCTTTATGGACATCAATATAATGTCAATGTTCAAAGACATTTGAACGTCCCTCAGTTGTCCGTCAGATGTACTTTGCACCAAAAATGAACAAACACTGGACGTCCTGCATGTCCATTGAGGACGCCCTTCGGATATCCATAGGACAATGTTGTGCTATTAAGGTATAGCTTAAAGTAATCCATTAACGGGAATATTATAATAGGGAAAAGAAGCCAAAAAAATCGATTTGAGTATTGGTAGGAACTTAGAACATAATATAAATATAATTGTAAAAAAAAAAAATAGATTTGAATATTGGTAGGAATTTAGAACATAAAATAAATCTACTTGTAAATGATAGCTTAATTGTTTTTTAAATCAATTAGTTGGTGATGGTTATGAAGGTCACGGTTCAAGGTCCGTGAGCGAAATTAAAAATATTGCAATATTACTTTATTACATACATTGACGAATCTATTTGAGAGTCCATTATTTCTACATAGCAAAAATTATTAACATACTTTGTAATATTTCATTAATAACATTATTTATCTGATAAATACTTATAAAAACTACTTAGTAAATTAATATTGTACATGACAATTCACATTATTTACTTTACAAAACACAATAAAATACATAGCAGATAATAACAACCCATAAACAACATGCTTTTTAATTTGTTTTTGTTTAGTCGTTTTAATTGCCATGAATAATCGAGATGGCAAATTAACCATCAAATGGAATTTTTATTTGAAAAAAATCGCGACCACTTGGCAATAAAGTTGTAAAATGGAGAATGTTTTTATTAGTTTAGGCAAAGATTATATAATCTTTGGTTTAGACATACAAAATTTTTATTCAAAATCCGGTAGATGTATTTCGGGTCCCTGCTGCAGATTCAAGTTGAGATGTTCAAAACAGTTTTTTCAATTTTATGTTTGTTAGAGTCGTTTCAACTGAATTGAAGAATGCCGATGTTAGAGAAAATAATTTACAAAAAATCCGATTTTTCCTATTTCCTCCGTATTTAAAATTTATATGACTAACCTACCAGCATTGCAGCATTCTTTGTCAGAAACTAAAGATGTTATACAAACCTAGTAGCTATGGAGTGTAGAGAAGGAGAAACGTCTCCGTGTTAAAAAATGTGATCGGATTTTCGATGGAAGAATAGGTGGCGCTGATTTAGAGGAGGTATTCTACGTGATTTTGTTTTTACTATTTTTATTAATTTTTTACGCTGTATAATTCTTTTCAACACCTACATAATATTATTTTTCGTTAGTTTATAGAATCTGAAGCTAGTTTCAGAGATATAGTAAGTGTTTAACTTCAGACTCAATCCCATAATACGATCAGCGCCACATCTCAAACCTTACAGAATTCAGACCACATTTTGAACGTACCGTCCATAAGAGACGTTCCTCCTTCTCTACACTCCATACTAGTAGCATAAGTTTCGATAAATTAATTACGCCATTATCGAGGCAACCAGTCCTCCATCTGCTTAAATTTACCTTAAGAAACTGCTACTCACCGCCAGGTGTCGAAATCTAACAACGGTAGGAAACTCAATGAGTTAACTGGTTAGAGGCACACACGTCCGGGTACTAGAGGGGACCAGCTTCGATAGAACGGTTGCCCTTTCAAGATCAAGAAAGCCCAGGCAAATTCCCAAATAAATGATATACAATACACATACATTTTAGATCTGACCTTACGATAATTCCAAATGGTAAGTTTTAAATAAGGCATATATTTCTATTATAAAAAAGTTCACTAGTTTTCTTTGTACTCATATACATTTAAAAAAAAAATGAACTTTCAATCTAGTGGGACTTCCTTATTCTTCAAAGATTGGAATATCAAAAAATATGGTTGGGTAGGTACTTGTAGAAAGACATATAAACGAAAAAGAAAAAAAGTAAGTAAACACAAAAGTAATATTCAAATAATAGTACATAGATGATTTTTAAAAAGTAAAAAATAAATCCCTTTCAAAATTCGGGTGCGCAGAAAAAAGCAAAATAAAAATGTTTCAATTTTAGATTTTATTAAAGTATAGGAAAGTAGTAGATGGAAAAATGCCAAATAAAAAATTAAACAAAAAAAAATGTAATGTTTTTATAACCAGAAATGAAACAATAAAACAATGTTATTAACATGAATAAAATTTGTTCATTTTGGATAACACAGAATCTACTATACTGCTTATTTGGCAACTACTAAAGTTGTTATTTTAATAACACAAAACCGACAGTGGGGGGAGATATTTTTGAAAACAATTGTAATGACAGTAGTAATCAAACTTAAAAGAAAAAAAATATATACACTTTACGATGGTCGACCAGTAATTGATTTGAGACATTAGAGGATATCCTATGGAGTGTAGAGAAGGAGAAACGTCTCCGTGTTAAAAAATGTGATCGCATTTTCGATGGAAGAATAGGTGGCGCTGATTTACAGGAGGTATTCTACGTGATTTTGTTTTTACTATTTTTATTATTTTTTTACGCTGTATAATTCTTTTCAACACCTACATAATATTATGTTTTCGTTAGTTTATAGAATCTGAAGCTAGTTTCAGAGATATAGTAAGTGTTTAACTTCAGACTCAATCCCATAATACGATCAGCGCCACATCTCATACCTTACAGAATTCAGACCACATTTTGAACGTACCGTCCATAAGAGACGTTCCTCCTTCTCTACACTCCATAGGATATTCACTTAATCAATTTACGTCAAAATAACCTAAAAATCACATCGTCCATATTCGACATCAACGCCAAAAGTAGTAAATACATTACATCTACTTGGGCGGACGTTCTTAAGCATCGAGTCCACAAAAATGATTCGTTTTTCCTCTTAAAATCACTACATTACTGCAAAATTGTTAGTTAAAAGCACATTTTGTGACTACATCATTATTTCATTTATTTTTTTTTTAGCCAAAACTTTATTCAATATTAGAATTATAAATCTATATTATTATTATCTCCAATGTCCACCTCAATTAGGTTTTTCATATTAAGATTGCAAAAAGTAATAACCTACCGGTTTTCATTAGGTTCATTGTTTTAAATTTCTTATTATTTTTTAATGCAGATGTAATACGGTTTTCATCAAATTGACTTCAACATAGTTCATATAACACTGACGTGGTTTTCCACAAAATACCTCGATGCATGTTCCGCCAACTAAGTTTGCATCATCTGGAGATGATTAAATTAATTATATCCAGGTGATGTCAACTTGGCTGGCGAAACGCGCGTCGTGTATGATAAGTGTTGATTAAAAGAGTTTTAATCATCTCCAGATTATGTCAACTTATTTAGCAAAAGGCGCGTCGAGTACAGTGTTTTGGTACTATATGAAAAACCACGTTAGCGTTAGATTCACATCAAAAGTTTCAACCCACTTCAGAAAATAGTTCACATACATTTTTTTTGTGTGGCTTACAGTTTACAAGCAAGATAACAAGGAAAATTTATATCTTGCTATGTACAGGGTGTCCCAGCTAAAATATCATACGCGATTTTTTCTGTCTCTTCAAAATAATACAATGCCGCCAAAGAAAAACCAATTAAACATCAAACAAAAAAGTTATGGCCGAAAAACCAATATTTTCAAAAAAATCTAAATGGTGAATTATTATATTTTTAATTATAGGGTATTATTGGAACAAATTACGTATATTCAGTGAGATTTAATAATCTCCCGATGAAGCCAGCCTGATTAGCGGAACGCGCATTGAGTATAATATCGAGTGTTTTGGTATTTATGGAAATAGTGTCGACACATCAAAAGCCCCAATGCACTAGGATTTATTTATTATTGAAAACTGGAATCATTTATTACCCATCTTTTGTATCCTTCTTTAATCCGTGACACATCTTAATGTAAAGTCGTTTAGAAGGATCAATAGACGTGAAATGTGTATCTTTGTCTTATTCTTTTCATTAGTTGTAGCTGAATGGAGATAGTTTCCGAAAGCATAAAAAAATTGTCATATTGAAAATTTGTGATCTAACAACGAGAGTAAGTAGGTATTTTCATTGCCAGAATGCCGGGTAACAAATTTTAACTACAACAAAAATTAACAATTATATATTCAAATTGATATAATTGTTTGAATAATAGCAATGTTCTAAAATTCTTTTAAATATTTTATTGTGTTTGTTTGAGAATGGTGCTGCTCTTATGTGCTGAAATCACCACATCCTCCTCACGGAATATGTCATCTTTTTCTTAGTGATTAAAGTTATACTCATGACAGTCATGAGTGACATTCATCACCGGTTGAATATACTAAAAAACAAGGCTTATACTTTGAAATTGCATTCGAACTTGCTGATACAGTGTCCGATGTAGTCACTGATAATTGATAAACGTGAATAACATATTTATCAACCAAAATAATTACAATCGATCATATATTATTTTTGGTTTGGCAGGAAATTAAAAGAAAAATAATCGAATGCATTATTTCCATTTCTACTAGACGTCGCATTGATATCTAATTTATCTGAATTAAATAGCATGAAATTTTAGGGGTGAAAATGAAGTCATTTTTTTCTCTTTAAAATTAATTTCTTAAAATGTTCACGCTTAAAATACTTATCTAAATATAATTTGACAATATTTTTGGGTTTTTCGGTCAGATATATTCATAATTTTTTTTCTATCGTTTAGGTTTATTAATAATAATATACTAATAATAATATTTATTTACAGAAATATGCGAATTACAATGAAATTTTTCTTAATAAACAAATTCTATAAATAAATGTAGTGGGTCCATTTACCCTCAATCAAGAGCCTATGAACACGGATATATTATTATTCCATTGGCATGTTTACTAACTTCCAACACAAAGTTCGGCACGGCTTCAGAATCGACTGGAAGATAATAATATGAAATAAGAATAAAAATACTACCTAATAACAATATATATACAATAAAATAGAAAATATAATATACAATACTTACCACATACGTCTACGTACCCACATAAATAAATATTCACATATAATGCACACCTATAAAATTCATACACAATAAAATAAAAGATTTTAACGTTTCAGATAATGTATTACAGAACATGCATTATGATATCGTGGTTTTAGTTTATGAGAGGATCAATAATACTGTGGAAAAAATATCATTTTTTTGAGAACATCCATTTCTTTAGTTGTTTTTTAAAAAGATATTTATCGTTTAGATGTTTCAATGATACAGGTAAATTATTATACAGCTTTGGTCCGATGTAGGTAAAGGATCTTTGTCCAATTGTTTTTTGAGTTCTGGGCAAATATAGGTTTGCGGCCTTTTTAAATCTTGTGTTACATACATAGTTAACTTTAATTAATAATTGCTTGTTATTGTATAAAAACATTAAAATTGACTTTGAAAATAACTGTCTTATATCAAGTAATCCGAGGTCATCATACAGTTTGTCAGAGGAATATCGTGATGATTTGAGGTACATAATTTTAAGAATGCGTTTTTGAATTTTTTCTAACGACTCCATTAAAGTTTTCTTTAATCCTCCCCAACCTATTATACCAGACTGAAGTAATGATTTGCATAGTGCATAATAAATTATTTTAAGTTGTGTAATAGAAAGGATTTGCCGACATAAATAAAATTTATAAATAATACCCCTAATTTTATTTTTAAGATGATTTACATGTTTGTCCCATCTTAAAGATGAATCAACAAAGATGCCAAGGTATTTAGTTGAGGTGACAATTGTTACATCATTATTTTCAACGGATAGAGAATCATAGGCAGGTAAATGGTTTTCATATTAAGTAAATGGAACGACATTAACTGTTAAGAAATTTGCACTAAACCAGTTTATTATCTTTTCCAAGTTTCTCTCCGCTATATCCCTTACCTCAGCCCAGGTGTTTGCTGTGTAAAGAATAACGGTATCGTCAGCAAAAGATATTATAGTAGAAGATTCTAGAGAAAATAAATGGTTGAGATAAATAATGAATAGAATAGGGCCAAGTACAGTACATTGCGGTACTCCAAAGGTTACTATTTGTTGTTCACTGAGAGTTTTGTTTATTTCAACACGTTGTTTACGGTTACTTAGATAACTTTTAAAGAGGTTAAACATATTACCCCTTATTCCCAGGTGTTCAAGTTTTTCTAGCAAAAGCCTCTGACTGACCGTATCAAAAGCCTTTGCCAGATCAACAAAAACACCCAAGTATGGTTTCTTATTATCAACAGCTCCATATATTAAAGATGTTAATTTTGCTATAGCATCTTGAGTGGACAGATTTTCACGAAATCCAAACTGCATAACCGAAATAAATTTATGTTTATTTAAGTAGTTAGATAAACGTAACTTAATAATTTTTTCAAACAGTTTACCAATAGATGAAGTCAGGGAGAAGGGCCGATAATTATAAATATCAGACTTATCCCCGTTTTTAAATAATGGCCTGACTATCGCTACCTTGAGCAGGTCAGGAAACTTCCCATACTCCAGCACATATTAAATATAAAGCATAGCGATTGCGCTATATAATCTAGTGTTAACTTAAGCATTTCATTAGTGATACCGTCTGGCCCAGGAGCTTTATTATTTTTGAGTTTATGAATGATTTGTTTAATTTCTATAACATTAGTTGGTGCTAAATACATGGAATGGACAGAGTTTTAATTCACATTTTCAGTATGTGCCACGTTTAATCTAGAGGCAAGCTTATTTCCTATTTGTGAAAAAAATATATGAAAATGATTGGCGATTTCTTTAGGCATGGTGACTTCTTTTCCATTTTCTGTTAAAAATTTTTGAATAAGTTTGTTTTCATTTTTATAATTATTAGAAAAGTCTTTTACAACATTCCAGAGATTTTTAGAACACTTTTTATTTTGTTCAATTCTAGATTAAGTTACATTTCGTTCTTTTTATAAGTGCATTTAACTTATTTCGGTAATTGATATAATTGTTTTTTAAGTTTGCATTTTCTGGATGGACTATATGTCTTTGAAATAATCTGTCTCTTGTTTTAATAGAAGCGACTAAACCGATAGTTTTTTTTCTTAATCGGGTTAGTCTTGATACTCTGAGTCGCTATTTTTAATAAATTTAGAAATGTTGTATGAAATATATACAGTGCAACTTCTGGTTCGACACAATTGTATATGTTATCCCAGCATTCATTTGCTATAAGCTGAAATTTTTGTTCGTTAAGTTTGTGAAATGACTCATCAGTTAAATGTGTTCTATTGTCATTAAGTTTTTTACAGCTAATTTTAGTTATTACCGGATAATGATCTGAAATATTTGTTTTAATGATTGGTTACCCCTATTTTTATAGATTCCAATTCAAAAGTTTATTCATTTTTAATATATACGGACATTAATATATCATCATTTTTATTTAATCTATTATCACTTTGAATAATTTTATAACTCTCAATTTTATACAGCTCTGTCGTTTGGAAGACTTTGGAGAACCTCGAACGGACCATCATATTTATCATCTAGCTTTGCCAAATGACTGTTGCCTGATGGGTGAAATACAAAATCTCCAACGCTTATGGTTTTGTTGGTTCTCCTCTTATTGTCGAAGTGGATTGTAGAGTGATCTTCTTGTTTTTTTCATGCGTTCGTATGCCAGTTTCCGATCTTTTTCTAAATTTTTTGAAATTTCAAGTGTTGGAATCGAGTCAGTAATGGTGCTAATGTCGGGAATATTACTGTCAAGTCCTGTAAGTAAGTAGACAGGCGAGAAGCCCGTTGTTTTTTGTATGGTAGTGTTAAGCGTCATCTGTTATTTAATCATGGCGTTCGGCCATTCTGACTTATTTTTAATTTCAGCTCTGAGAAGATTTAAAACCGTTGAGACGTATCTTTTCACCTACCCATTACCTCGAGGTGTACTTTTAGCGATCAAATGCTGTTGTATGCCTAGCACGGACAGTAATCTTTTCACTGATTATTAATTTAACTTTTTCTCGTTCACAAAGGGCCATACGATAAGGATGAAAACTTATAATTTCATCCTCTTTTAAGCGGATACTAAGCTCGGCAGTAGTGATTGCAGTGACTGCATTTCTAGTAGTTATATTGCTGGCATATTTTAACAACAGATTTATTAAATTTTTTAATTGGTCCCCAACTAAGGGAGTCTTAATGATTTCTGAAGTAACTTTAATGTTGTTAATTAATTTTGAGGGCGTATTTTTATCTTCATTTAAATAAACTTGAGTACCAAAGTGATTTGTGTAAATTTCTAGCCCTTTATGACTAAATAAATCTCTTCCCAAAATAGCATCAGGCATGATGGAAGAACTGGCCACTACGTAAAAACAAACCTCGAATGCTGTGCCACTATGTTCAATGTTCAAAATAGTTTTACTATTTGTAAATGTTGTGACCTTCCCTATTCCTTTTAGCGTCATTAAGGCAGGTTCAAGATGACAGCTCAAACGGTTCGTAATCTTTTCCGAGAGTAAACTACATTCTGCCCCCGTATCTACTAGACATTTCACCGACTGACCCAGTATTTTAAACTCGATACAAAAATCACTGTCCAATTTGACACAAAAATAGTTAATTCGGGAGCTAGACGGCTCTTCACGTTTTTTACGAAAGCAGTCGTTGACTTTATGTCCAACATTGTTACAAGAACTGCACGTGATTTTGTTAGTTAGTCTGTCTAAACGATTGTTTGAATTTATTTCAACAGATTGATCGCCAAATCGTTTTATTTTTGGGCAGACACGAGCAATATGTCCTAGCTGATTATAGTTAAAACAACGCCTGGAATTTGCGTGCAACTCAAATGGACTCTCCCTTTTAAGTTTACCTACGTCTACGAATTTTACCTTTCCAGTCTTTTTATAATTATCTAGCAGCGTCAACAATTCGCTAACAGATTCGACATTGCAATTAAACGCAGCTGTTTTAACTTGGATATTAGTAATATTTCCAACAACAAGTTCCAACAATTGACTGTCTGACAATTTAAAATTTAATGATTTGATAAGAGAAATTCTCTTTCTAGCATACTCACAATAAGAATCAGCTTGGTCACTGGTATACAGGCTTGCCTTACGAAATTTCCCACTGAAATTCTTTTTGGCGGGATACATGCTGCTCAGTTCTACCTTGAGGTTTTCCCATGTCTTCTCATCTGGTTTCCATGCCGAAAACCATTCCTTTGCTCGCCAACAAGTGTACTAGCGCCACGGATTACTAGCTCGTAGTCAGCCCAATCGAACATAAGGCCCAAATTTTCAATTTTCAGACACCATTTGGATGCTCCGTCATCGTTACGTTTAGGATCAAACTCAAGAAGATTAACTGTGGTTGTCACTGCACTTTTGGAGGGCAGATCTCGTAGTGCTTGCAAGAATTCGACGAACACTTTCGCGAATTTCTCCATCTCACTTTGTTTTTAACACCGTTATTGTTTTTTTTTTCCGGTTTCCCGATGTCGGTCAGTCCTCCCGTGGCCTCCGACGCCTCACGGGAGTCGCGCCGGCGCATCAACTACAGCCACTCCCCACATCCCGCAGGGTTAGTGACTGTAGATACCATAATCGTGTGCCCTAAGCAGACGGAGAGAACCCAGAATGACCGCCTTCTGCATTTGACTTGCAAGCCACTCGGCTGATTTTTGGCAGGCCGGTATGATCTTCAGTTCCGAGAGCAGCGTAGGCTTTATCCCTCCGAGTACACCGATAATAAGGACGACCATTTTGACCGAGTAGCCTGGGTACAGCACTTGGAGCTCGTACCGGAAATCGCGATATTTGGTCCGTTTCTCCTCCTCCTTCAAGGTGATGTTTTTCTCCGCAGGTGCCGAGAACTCGATGACATACATCACCTTGAGTTGATGGTCGAGGAGGACTATGTCAGGCTTGTTGGCTTGGATTAGCCTGACAGTCGGGAACGAGTAGTTCCAGTAAATCCGGCATTTCTCGTTCTTGACAACGGACTCAATATCTCCGGGGACGTAAGGCAGCACTGGTGTCTGGTCTACCCCATACGAGTGCCTTAGATGGTAGTATAGCACTCGTAAGGCCGCGTTATGTCGGTGGATGTAGGCCGAAATCGCATATATGGGGCATGAAGAAAGTAAATGCATAAGCGATTCCGGCACCTGATGGCAGGTCCTGCAGTTGATATCAGGAACCTCTACACGCCACACGCGGCTACGGTAGACCAAGGTGTTGATAACACCATCTTGGCAGGCCATAATGAATCCCTCGGTCTCCGACTTAAGCCCTGCTGACCTTAGAAAGGCGAAGGTCAGCCTGGTCGATAAACCCAGTGTTTCGATGTTCTTATAGAAGACACCATGCTGGGGTTTATCGACGTGCTGCCGAAACAGATTTTCCTGTTCGGCAGCTCTAATTCGGGCTTTCAGACGATTTGGCTGAAGTTCGGTGACTGACTCAACATCAGCACCTCGCCGGCCTCCTCGCCTGATGTCAAATGCGAGACTGAGTTCATCTGCGGCTCTCTTTACTGCCTTGAACAATCCTGCTCCCACTCCTACAGTTTCGTGATGTTTTACGAACCGCAAGAGGGGATCTGAGCTCCTGAGTATGTTACATGCCATACTCAGTACTACTCTGCCATGCGTACACTCCAGGCTCAAGAGTCCTCGCCCCCCCCCCGTTGACGTGGGAGGTACACACGAGGAACGGACGATCTAGGATGAATACTTCTGTGTATATTCATCATCTTGCGGGTATCTCTGTCTAACTGACGCAGCTCATCTACCCTCCACTTTACTACTCCGAAGGAGTAGAGCAGAATCGGAACGGCAAGCATATTAGTTGCAGACACCTTGTTCTTCCCCGAAAGTTCGGAAGACCAAATCTTTCGGAGGCGGTGTCTGTACTTGCCGCGGAGAGAATCTTTTATTTGTGATACATCCTGGATGTGCCTTTGTTGCACACCCAGGTATGTATAGGTCTCTCCGGCATCCAGATGTCTTAGGATGCTTCCGTCTGCGAGCTGCGCATCTTCAGGAAATTCCCCGCATCGTCCTCTCTTGAGGTGGACGACTGCACATTTGTCCAACCCGAACTCCATACTAATTGCCCGCGTATATTCTTCGACCACCCTAAGAGCGTTTTGTAGTTCGCGCTCTCCGGAGGCATAAAGTTTAAGGTCATCCATATAAAATAGATGGGTGACCTTATGCCTCCGGTCGCTGGGTGGCCCACATTGATATCCGCGGGTTTGGCGGAGCCCAACAGACAACGGTAGCAGTGAGATGCAGAAGAGGAGAGGACTCAGGGAGTCACCCTGGAAAACTCCTCTACTAAATGCCACCTGCCCTGTCGTGATCCGCTGTGCACCTGATGTTATGGTGAAGCGGGTCTTCCAGAGCGGCAGCAGCTGTTCTATGCATCTCACTAGTGGTGCTGGTACCGCAAGATATTCGAGCAAGTACAACAATAGCTCATGCGATGTTGTATCATATGCCTTGCGGTAATCAATCCAGGCCATCGATAGGTTCCGCTTGTATTGCACAGAATCCTGTGTAATACAGCGGTCTATCAGCAGGCTGTCCTTGCAACCTGCCATGCCCTTCTTGGCACCACGCTGTTCGTGTATCTGCTGGAAGACCGGATCAACAGACCTCAGCGTCCTAGCATACAAGATACGTGTAAATATCTTGTAGCAGGAGTTAAGGCAAGTGATCGGCCTATAATTCCTCGGGTCGGATAGATCCCCCTTTTTGGGAATTAGCACAGTACGTCCCTCGACGAACCAGTCCGGAATCTGCTGCCCCTCGTTCAACCATGAGTTGAAAACTCGCGCCAGACGGCGGTGAGTGGAAGGAAATTTCTTCCACCACCAGTTGTTAATGCCGTCTGGGCCCGGGGCAGCGAAGTTCTTGGTACCAACAAGTGCTTGTTGGACTTCCTCCGTACTGATTGCCGGGCACACTTCTTCTGGCTCTTCAAGATGTCTGTGACACAGAGCCTCGAAGTGTGCAATTGATGGAGTGTCGCTATTGAATGGACGCGGCGTTTCGTAGATTCTCTTCCAGAAGGTTTCGACATCTTCTACAGTCTATTTATGCATTTCTAGAAAAAATAATAGAATAAGTATTAGGTATTATAAAAGCATTCTTTCAAACCTAACATGATATTAATAATAAATACCTATAGATTTTTATATTTTATACTGACATTCTTATTTGAATTTGCTAGTATATAAATTTTAGGCATATAATGAATTAAAAACAGCACTTCCAATACATTTTATCATAGAAACTATTAGAACAACGTCTCAGGCTACAAGCAAGAACTGCATTGAAATAAATAAGTGTTAATTAGTTTTAGAAGAAGAAAATATTGAGATTGAAAAAAATATTAACTCACCGAAAAGCAAAATTTTCACACTAAAGAAATGATTTCCTCCAGTTACAACACAAAAAACGAAAGCCCCTGGTCCGATATATACCTACTTTCATTCTTCTGAACTCTCCAGTAGCACCATGCAGAGTCCACGAAAAATATCTGAATTAGATGATTCAATATATGAACATTTGTCATATTTATTTTAACATTTTAAATTGAAAGACAATACATAGATTAATTATTTTAACTTCGGTAATCATAATGACATTCATGACATCTAACCTATCCTAAATAAACCCATTCTATTCATATTTAAAAAAATATGACATATTATTGCTTATTTCTGCATTTCTAGAAAAATAATAAAATAATTTTTGGGTATTACAAAAGCATTCTTTCAAACCTAATATAATAATAATAATAGATTTTTATATTTTATACTAACATTCTTATCTGAATATGCTAGTATAAAAATTTTAGGCATATAATGAATCAAAACCAACACTTCCAATACAGTTTATCAAAGAAACAATTAAAACAACTACTCAGTCTAGGAGCAAGAACAGCATTGATTTAAATAACAGTGTTCTTAGTATTAGAAGCAAAAAAATGTTGAAAAATATTAAGAGTCTACATATATCAGATGCAAGTGAAATATAGTCTCGATTTTACCACACCCCGCGCAGGCCACGATGCATATATACAGCCAAACCGAAATTATCGTGGCGAATGTCGAAGGTGGCCGATGTTCTAGTTACAGAACGGCATAGTGGAACATTTCAGATCGGGAGATGTTGAATTATCAGAGGCGGTTTATGTCGTACGAAACCTCTAGGGTTTCGTACGACATAAACCGACGAAAAAGTTGTATTGCGTCAAGCTTATAAGCTAAGCAGTAGCTAACCTTACCCTTCATGTGTCCTTATCCTGCAATTAATATGTAAAAACAATAAAAAAACCCGAAATTATTTTATTTACTTTGTTTAAAAATAGCTAAAGAACTAAACAACAAAACAATTAAATCGTTAATCTACAAAAAAAATTTCCATTTTACCTATAAAATGGAAGTATCAATGTGTGTCATATCATTCAACTCAGAATGGAAAAGACGATGAAATAATATGAAAAATATATTTGTGTTATTTTAAATTTAAACTCCAATATTTTTATCAAATATGAAAGATTATGATGATGTTACATATATTGCTGAATTCAGAAAGAAATTTTTTTAAATTGAGCTGAATATACAGGATATATCATGTAGAATAAAAAAAATTAAGGCAATTTCCGGTCAAACCGGAAGTAAAAGATATGTATGTGACGCGCATATTTAATCAGTATTCGGAATGTCATATGTCCATTTCCGCATATTAATGCCGGGTGTAATTTTTTTATTTTTCAGTTTTTCGGCGTTTTCTTTTTATTTGACATTCAATTGTTTTTAATTTTCGGATTCCTTAGAAAAAGCACATAAGTATAATTTTTGAAGTTTTTTCCTAGATTAAAAATACAGCAGAAAAATCGAGTAAGGTGCACTTAAAATGATCACCCTACCCTGTACATGAGGTTACTGCGCTTAAAATAAATCAAAAATAAAAATTATCATATTCACCTTTCATTGAGCCTTTCATTCTCCATATCAATATTTAGAGACGGCAAAATGGGAAAACTTTCATTTATATTAGTCTCTCTACAGAAATTACCGGAAATAAAAAGAAAATTATTACTTTTATTAATTTACGAAAAAAATTCAATTTTCACTAGTACTTACTTTTTATATTTTCTCTTTTGGGCTAATGTTCGATTTTTCGGTTTTCTGCTAGGGTATTTACGCTTATAATATGTCTTTATTTTTCCCATTGTTCTTTCACTGCACTAATAATCACTTTCAATAACACGTCTACTTAGGTGTACACTTGATTTAAAAAAAAAACTGGTACAACTCTTGTAATCGAAAATCTTAATAGTTTAGTTGTGTGCATATGTCTGTAAATAGGGCTTGCCAGGCATGTGGAGAGGGGGGTGGAGAAGAAGTGATTTACCCCGGACCTGGGTTTTTTGGAGGAGATCGGTTTTCTTTGTGTTTTTAAACTTATTAAACCTTTCTCTTTTACTTTATTCAAATGGAATTTTAAAAAATAATTAGAAAATAACTTTTTCAAAACATTTTCAAGCCTGCCATATTATTGTTTAAAAAAATAATATTTGTTACGGATAATTCTACTAATGGTTGTAATTAAAATACTAACTGAATAATGATAATTCTATTCTTAAAATAAGAACACAAAAATACCACTTGAGATTAAAAAAAAATGTAAACCATGCAAACAACATAAAAAATACAATAAAAAATAAAATAAATGAACTTCAATTACGTAATACAGAATTAACTAATATTTTGTCATTGCTCCATAGCGTCCATGCCTGAAGTCTTTCAGGCATGGACAAAATCAGATTTCTTGCAAGGTCAACTTCTTGCGACAAGTTCTCCCAAGCGTCTTCAATTATCCCTTCCAATTCTTGGGCTTTATTTGGCTGGTTATTTAATTTTCTTATATGTTTCACCATTAGTCCCCATACATTTTCAATTGGATTTAAATCCGGACTTTTAGATGGCCACGGTAACAACTCTATGTTTCTATTAAGAAACCATTGCCTAACACGATGGGCCGTATGTATGGAGCAGTTGTCTTGTTGCAAAATAAAATTATTTTCCGGATACACCTCTATTACTGACGGCAACATAATATTGTCTAATATTTCAATATATTTAATAGAATTGAGATGACCACCACTGTTCCAACACACACCTAACCCATTTAGGCTCATCAAGCCCAGACATTGACTGAAAACCTTCCTGATATTTGTGGATCGAAAGTATATTTTTCGTCATATCTAGTGGAAGGAGGCCTATATACGCGAACATGTCCATCGTTACAGGATTTAAAAACCTTTTCGTCAGAAAAGACAACTTGTCCCCAGAAGTTTTCATCATTGATTATATAGTTGAGTGCAAAAATAATCCTACCCTGCTTCTTTTCTTCTGAAAGTTTGTATTTTTTAGCCGCTGAACAACTCTTCAAGTCGCTTTGTAGTTTTATTCTTCTGCAAGCAGTAGATACCGAAGCAGGGAAATTTGTCTCTGAAATTGCATTTACTGCAGTCTGAAAAGGGTTTTCTATTAGGTAATTTATAAGATTTGCATCTTCTTGATTATTGCTCTTTCTGGGCCTACCGGAACCAACTTTACGGGATACCGTTTGGTTGGTTTCCCATTATTTTTTAACACTCATTATCGTGGTTTTACACACATTGTATTCAGCAGCAAGTCTTCTTATGGACCAACCATCTTCAATTTTAGAAACAATTCGAAATTTTTGAATATCTGTTAGATGTCGAACCATCTTTAATAATGACGCCACTGATTAACGTCAAAGTGATATTTGTAAGATTATTAATATCAATCAAAGAACGAACGATTTACATAGCTAAAAAAAGTGTACCAGTTTTTATTGAAATCAAGTGTACCCACTTTATAACAAATAAGTAAATTTGAGATATCTCTAGAATACACACGCCACTGTTGTTTACGCAAAGCGCAACGTGGTTCCTAAGTGCCCGATTCCCCCTCCCGCAAACGAGTCCAATGTATGCAAGTGCATCCGTGTTTCCGAAATATCATGCGAGATAGCAGCTATTATCCGAATATAGATATGCAGTTTTTAATTTTCTAATAAATTTATTTTCAACTAATCCAAGAGTTGGGTCACATCAATATAAACGTTACAAACAGTGACTAATGTCGGAATGTTAAAAAATTTGGATACAAAATATTTAAAATGCATGCGAATATTTTTTGACGACTCGGAAAAAAAATTACATTCCGACATTTTATACATATATACATAAAATGTATTGGAAGTGTTGTTTTTGATTAATTATATGCCTAAAATTTTTACACTAGTACATTCAGATAAGAATGTCAGTACAAAATATAAAACTCTATGTGTATTTATTACTATTATCACGTTAGGTTTGAAACAATGCTTTTGAAATACTCATTAACATTTTAATATTTTTTTCTAGAAATACATAATATGTCAGATTTTTTTTAAATGTATGAAAAGAATGGGAATATTTAGGTCAGGATAGATATCATGAATATCGTTATGATTACCTAAGTTCCAATAATTAATATAGATATTGTCTTTCAATTTAAAATGTCAAAATATATATGACAAATGTTCATATTTTGAATTATCTAATTTAAATATTTTTATAAATAATTTATACACGGACGGAGAAGAATGAAAATAGATATATAGGGTGGGCAATAGTGCGTCCAACTTTGATATGTCGAGTTCTATGAAACTTGATTTAAAAACATAAATAAACTTGATAAAAAAGTCTATAACCGGAAATTATTTTCGAATATACAGGGTGAGCCAAGACAATTCTACAGGGTCTACTAACATTTTTTTAAATGGAATGCCATGTATATCAGAACATTTTTTGAAATCTCTTTGTGGCCTCCATCCACTCCTGTATGATTATTGATTCTCTCCCAACCACTTGAATGTAATAATTTTTTTGTTGTTGAAATTATGCCATTTACACGTGTATATTAAAAAAATCACTAGTCACAATTATTGATTTTAAGAAAACATATATTAGTACTAATTATGAGACAACTGTGTGATGACACTCAGCCATTTTCATTTCCTAAAAGTATACAGGTTGGCCAAAAATAATTTTTAAATTTACAACTATTTGAACCGAATTTTCTCAATTTTTTCAAATGGAATTTTTGGACGATGTGATTTAGAACTGAAAAACGAACATTTTTTGTACGTACATCCATATGGCTGTTTGTAAAAACATTTTTTTGTAATTCTAGACAAGATATTATAAAAAGTTCTCCACATGTTGCCCATTTTGATTGACACAGATTTCTATGCGTCTTTGGAATGAGGTTTCTACTGTTCCTAAAATTGCCGGCGTGATACTTCTAAAAGCATTTATTATCATTTCCTTCAAATTTTGGATTGTTGTTGTTGTGATGTTTTTATGGACATCATGTAACAAGCTTATTATAATACCTTCTCTTCAATTATTTGAAAAAAACACAATAAAAATGGCAAACAAATAGCCATAGGTATGTACATTCAAAAAATTTTCGTTTTTCAACCCTACACCACATTGTCCAAAAATATAGGGTAAGGTTGCCTATATTGAACCAGCTCCTAAATTGTACCATCTCTATATTTCCTAAACCGTTTGAATTTAGCGCCATCTAATCAGTTGGTAAGGTATATGACCTAACCACTTCTCTCCAGCATAAAATTTGTGGTTGTGTGTATATGTGTATGGTAAAGCAGTAAAATTATAAGTTTCGTGCTTTTTGGAAGTAAGTTTTGCCTACTATTTTATAATGGTTTTTAAATAGTCTAATGGATAAGGTATTTTAATTCACAAACAGAAAAAAAGGGTACATATTTTATCACCTTTTTTAACATAAATACAAAACATAACCCTACAATATGTGCTATTATGATCTCTTTTTTTAAAAACAGTGCAAGTTTCCTAATTCATACCACTTGTTAGGTACCTAATTTGAACCGGCACGATATAGGAAACTTATGTTTTTTTGTGGTTCTTTGCAGAATGACTTCTAAAAAAGATAAAAAAGAAAAGAGGTAGTATTGTCAATGGTCAGAAAATGAAATGAAGGAGGCTATTAGAACTTACATGACAGGACGATATGGTTTAAATGAGGTATACAGGATGTATGAGATACCAAAACCTACATTGAAAATACATTTAAATTCCGTGAATGTTAGAGCTAATGATGGTTATAAGGCATTAGGTCGGTGTAATGTTTTCACCGATGAACTTGAAAATGAATTGGAGTGTCATATATTAGCATTAGAAGAAATGTTCTTTGGGATTACAATAACAGATATCCGCAAAGCGGCATATAGGTTGGCAGATCTAAATAATATAAAGTACAATTTTAATAGAAACAAAGAAATGGCTGGCAAGAAGTGGTTCTATGGATTTATGCATCGACGTCCAAAAATGTCTTTAAGACAACCGGAATCCATGTCATTAGCGATGTGCAAAGGATTCAATAGAAAAAACGTGTATGAATTCTTTGATTTATTAGAAAAAAATTTAGATAAACACAAATTGGACGCAACCAAAATATATAACGTGGATGAATCTGGCTTCTCCACGGTGCAAAAAAAGAATCAAAAAATTTTGGCGAAAAAAGGAAAACATCAGGTCTGCACTATAGCCAGCGGTGAACGAGGTGTAAACACGACAATGGTGGTTTGTTCTAGTGCTGCTGGTCATTTTGCGGCACCAATGATAATTTTTAAAAGAAAGCGAATGATGACAGAGCTTGCCGAAGGAGCACCACCAGGATGTTTGGTGAAAATATCTGATTCTGATTACATCAACTCGGAGTTGTCTGTGGTATGGCTGCGAAAATTTATTGGCGTGGTAAAGCCTACAAAGGAAAATAAAATTCTTTTATTACTGGATGGCCACACTACTCATTCTAAAAATGATGGTGCAATTCTAACGGCATATGAAAATGGAGTCATAATTCTGCAACTGCCAGGCCATACTACACATCGACTGCAACTGCTGGATGTAGCAGTTTTCAAGCCATTGGAGACCTATTATAACCAAGCTGTGGAAAAATGGATGACAGAACACCCTGGGCTGGCGGTTACTAAGTTTCAGGTTGCCCAGATTCTTTCAGAAGCTTAGGAAAAGCAGCAGCCATGGCAAATTCCATAAACGGGTTTCGTAAATGTGAAATTTGGCCGGTAAATAGATATATTTTCAATGATGCCGATTTTGCTGATTCTGATGCACTTTTAAAACAAGAAAAATGTTAATCCAAATGAAAATGTTATCCCAAATGAAAATCAACATGGAAACATAGACCAAGATGGTAACGACAGTCAAAATGAAACCTTGCCTGATGCAAATATTGGTCGGGATGAATCCTTGCCAGGTCCAAGTAACAGCCAAGAAGAACTATTGCTATTGCCTGGTTCAAGTGACAATCAGAATGAAGATGGATTATTGGCATCACGCCAATATATCCCGAAATGATTGTTTCTATTGAAAACATATTACCTTTACCAAGAGTTAGTCAAACCGTGAATAATCGAAGAAGCAAAGGTGCACAAAAAGCACTGATTCTTAAAACAACCCCATATAAAGATGAGCTGGAAGCCAAACAAGACGATATAGAATAAAAGAAAAAGGTAGCTGTAAAACGCAAACTTGTTACCAATCTCCCAAAGCCAGTAAAGAAGAAGCAAACATCATCAGGCAACTTTAAAAATGTAAAAGTAGAGAACTCTAAAAGGGCAAGACGAGACAACTCTAAAAAGACAGAACCAAGCAATTCAAATAAAAGAAGTGATGTGTTCTTTGAGGTAAATCAGGAGGAATGGTTTTGCCTAATATGTTCAGAATGCATCATAGAGAATATGATATAGTGCCAAATATGTAAACAATGGGTTCACGAATCTTGTGCAAATATATCTGATTCACAGAATTATATTTGTGATATTTGCTCCTAAAACATTTATATTTTTTTTTAAATTTAATCTAAGAATGTTTTATTCTGTTTTTAAATCTGTATTACTAGATTTATAGAATACAAATATCTATTTTTTTACTGTGATTAGTGTTTAGTTAAACTATTTAAAAGTTAATATTTCAATAAAGTAGAAAATAGGTCTTTACCAGTTTCTGAAATATACAGGTGTGTTATTCGTCAAAATATTCTACTGAATTTCGGTGGTACAATATAGGAAGCTAGGTGGTACGATTTAGGCAACGAGTTTCCTATATCGTACCATTTTCAAGGGTTTTAAAAATGGCTTTTACTTAATTAAAATATTAAACGTTATTTTTTTATGAAATGTGGAAGGTGGGGAAAACAGCAAAGTAAAGACTTGTGAAAATCCGAAACTGTTTTGATCAAATTTGTTTAAGTTATTACCTAAAATAAAAAAGTGGTACGATATAGGCAACCTTACCCTATGCCATTTAAAATAATTGAGAAAATTCAGTTCAAAAAGTTGTAAATATAGAAATCCTTTTTAGCCATCCTGTATACTTTTAAGAAGTGAAAAGGCTAAGTGTCATCACATAGATGTCTCATAATTGGTACTAACATATTTTCTCTTAAAATCGATAGTTGTGATTAAGTGATATTTTTAATATACACGTGTAAATGGTATAATTTGAACAAAAAAAAATCATTACATCCAAGTGATTGGGAGAAAGTCAATAACAATGCAGGGCTGAAAGGAGGCAACAAAGAGGTTTCAAAAAATGTTCTGACATACATGGCATTTTATTTAAAAAAAATTTTACTTGACCCTGTGGAATCGTCTTGGCTCACCCTGCATATTCCAAAGCAATTTCCAGTTATAGACTTTTTTGTTTAGATTACTCATGTTTTTAAATCAAGTTTCTAGTTATCATAGAACTTGAGATATCGAAGTTGGACGCACTATTGCCCCACCCTGTATATCGGACTAGGGGTTTCCGTTTTTTTGTATTGTAACTGGAGGAAATCATTTCTTGAGTGTGAAAATTTTCCTTTTTTTGTTAGTTAATATTTTTTTCAATCTCAATATATTTTGCTTCTAATATTATGAAAACTGTTAAATAATTCAATGCAGTTCATGCTCCTAAACTGAGTAGTTGTTTTAATAGTTTCTATGATAAACTGTATTGGAAGTATTGTTTTTGATTTATTATATGCCAAAGATTTTTATACTAGCACATTCAAATAAGAATGTTAGTATAAAATATAAAAATTTATAGGTATTATTATTATAGCATTTATTATTATTATCATGTTAGAATGCTAAGAATTCCCAATAATTATTTCGTTTTTTTTTTTCTAGAAATGCTTTCATATTTTTTAAAAAGTATTTGCAAAATTTCAATTCAGCGATACTTTTTTTTGGTAAAATGATTCAAAGTAATTCATCTATCATCGCTATAGGCGATAATTTTCCGTATCGAATTATATTCTTTCATATACCAAGTCTTTCACTGCAATATTACGAATTTACTGTGAGCGGTTATTTCGTAATTCAATAAAAAATATTCTTTATTTTCAAATTCAGTATATCTCAAGTCATGCTAATAATAAGTGAGACACCCTGTTACACAAATTACATTTTTTTTTTTTTAGAGAAATGATATGTTTTATCAATGTTTAATAATTCAATTTCCTGCTATTCTTACCAAAAATACAAGATGAAATTTGCTTCAATAGATTATTTCAATGTAATGTAATATTTTTTATTGTTTTGGATAAACTACTATGTATTTTGGAAACGCTTTTTAAACATTTTAATATGTTAATACAAAAATGTTAAATGTTCAAAATGGAATTATTTCGGTAAAATTTACGAAATTTGTTTGGTGGAAAAAACAATAACAACAAAAAAAAAATGATTACCATAAAAATAAACATTTTCTAATATTACTTGTCTTGTCTCTTCAATATTAGTATAACCATAACAATACTACTTCGAGTTTTATTAAAATATATGTATATAGGTATATATATATATATATATATATATATATATATATATATATATATATATATATATATATATATATATATATATATATATATATATATAAATATATGTATATAGATATATATATATATATATATATATATATATATATATATATATATATATATATATATATCTATATCTATATATATATATATATATATATCTATATCTATATATATATATATATATATATATATATATATATATATATATATATATATATATGTATATATATATATAGAACAACTTTATAACATGCCGATGGTTTACACCATGGTGCAAAAATTTGCATTCTTGTTTAGTAGTGTATTTAACTCATTTTTTGACCAAAAACGTACCACATGTGTGCCTTACACCATCAATGCATTACCAAGGTTATACATTAAGATTTTATTAAAGTTGTTGTTTTTAAATATTTGTTTTTCATTGTTATTATAAAATTTATTTTATATAAAATACTTGGTTATTTAGAATATTGTATAAAAGTCATTAACATCATTTAACAATATTACATCAGCTAGTGCATAACAGTTTTTCGACCGAGGAACACGGCAAGCTATTTGTTTAATCACGATCTGGTTTACTTTTATACACACCATATTTAACATGCAACACCTTGAGGCAAATATAAATAGCCACATAATCTAACAAATAGATAGTATTCATTATGAACAGAAAGTAAAACTGTTTTCATCTAAGTAACATAATTTGATCAAGTTCAAGACTTTAAACTTTCACATAAGATCTTAATGTATCAATGAAATCGAAATTAAATCCAGCACGTTATTAAACAAAATAAAAATTATAATTAAATAAGTCTTATAAAATTGTGTCAAAACTATAGAATAAATTAAATAAATAGAATATAATCATCAATTTGTTTTATCTAGTCTTTGGAGCATATGCTTGATAAGCTAGATTTTGAGCTGCTTCTTCTTTGTTGTATGACCTTCCCCATCCTGATCCATGACCACCAGAAACCACTTCCACATGACCCGAATCGTGACCACCACTGTGTCCAGACAGGAGCTTTTTGAGTCCAATAATACCAGCAAGGACAAGGGCTAATTTGGATACAATAAGGGCTTTTCCTGCTAGAAGAGCGAGAGCACCAAGGGCTAGAGGAATGAGCGTTCCACCTAATATCAATGGCAGTAAGAGAAGACCAGAAGATTTCTTCTTTTTTACCACGGCCTTCTTCGCCAATGAAAGATCTTTGAAGATCAGTACTAGTGGGAAGTTTAACCTAAATAAATTGATTCGATTAAAATAATTTGGAATAATTAATTTAATTCAACTTTGACTTTGAGTAAATATCTAATACTTACTTGTAAGGTATGTGTTCCAAAAAAATTAGTTATTCTATTTGCAATTAAGTTGTTCAAAGCATCATCTCGATCTTCAAGGGCCCTCGGCAAAGAAGCTTCAATTTCAGCTTCCGATTTGATTTCATCTTGAATAGGAACTGCTTTAGCATCTTTGACAAATGCAACACCGTCAAACAGTGAAATTTCAGCATAAGCACGCGCAGCACGATCAAGGGCGGCAACTAATTTTAATTTTAAACAAGATGTTAAATCTGTAGTAGCACATTCCTGATACACTTTATACACATAACGTAAATCACCAAAATACGAATTGCTCTCCTCAGATCTTGCGGTTTCTTGATGAATGGAATTTTGTAACGTACCAGTAGTACGTGCAAGTACTGTAGTGACCACTGATGTTAAGACAATATATTTAAAGAACATGTTGTTCAAGTTAAATAAAAACTGTTATGAATTCACTTACACTAGTTAGCTTATATAGTCATGATGGTCCCCCCTGAAGGAACATTTCTTTGGACATGCATTATCCCCTTCCTTTGCGGTCAGTAAGAATATTGTATATCCTCCTTCCCCGAATCCATCACATTGACCGAGACAAAAAAACATATCGAATTACTATAGCACCGCGTGTCGTCACAGATCATGGATAACCGCGACTAAATATAATTATCAATATCATAGTGATGACATGAAATGCAATATTGTAAATAGACCAAATCCCATGCAAGACAATTCTTGGTTTGTTGCGGTTCTGGTACCACATTTATAAATTGATTTAATCGACAATAAACATTTAGAGCCAAGGACGTGCGGACACAAGACAGGGTAGGATTCGAAATGGGCTTTAATTTTAAATTATTTTATTTTATTTAGTTTGTAGGTCCGGTATAGTTGGAAATAAATATAGTAACCAAGGGCAAAAAAATAACTACTAAATTACCTTTTATTTAGATAATTAACAGTTTTAATGAAATAATGGTTTTTTATATTCATTTTATCTTTAATATTAAATTAATTGTAAAAAAATATATTTTTATATAAACATAGCTCATAATTAGTTTAAATATGTCAGACTTTTATTAGAAATCAGTTACAGTTTTATATTATATCAGTTTCAATATTTTCTTTAATCAAACCTATATCACTTTTGTAAATTAGAGATTTACAAACCTATATAGTAATTATTGTAATAATCAATTCAGTTTCTATTGTTTTACGTATATTAATTATATTTTTGTCAATTGATTATAAAAAAAATTATTTCATTTAAATTCTATTATCATTCATTAAAATTATTGTGATAATTATTATTAACAGGAAATATTGAAATTAAAAACTGCCTTTATTGTTTGTATAAAATGTAATAGTAACACAAGTTTTTTGCATTTCAGTTAACCTCACTATATGTATAATTTTATCAGCTAATAATCATTAAATATATATGATCTAGTTTTAATATTCTATGTTCAATTTCCATTAATGTATACCTATGAAAATTATGTATTTATGGAAAGTAGTATATAAATAACCTTTTTTAATAAAATTACCAAAGGGCAATAAGACATACGCATTAAATAGTTTAGCTGTACAAAATGAAGCTTTACGTAGATAATATAATGCTAATTAATATATACAACGATAGTTGCAATTTTTGAGGCTATGCGTATTTTTTAACTAAGTAATATGATAAAATACCCATGCCTGATCGAGTAAGTGATAATTCCATGAAGAATTATGACATGTACTACCGAAAAAATCGCACATGGTAACTTTTTATATAATGATTATTATATAATACTTTTAAAAAATAGAGTTTTATAAATAAATACTTTCAGATATAAAATATTGCCCTGCCCTTCTCATTTGTATTCGCTATTTTTTGACAATGTTGACATTATTTACCACTGATATTAATTATGTACCTATACAATTGAGTATAATAATTACATGATGTAAATTATGCTCCCATTCCTACTGTATAAATAAAATACTACAATGAAAAAGCTTGAATAATTAATTTTATTATTTTATGGTACAAAAATGTATTGGAAATTATTGCTTTACTGTAATATTTTGGAAGAAATCGAAAATATGTATTAAGCCAACCCTGCAGATGAACCTGCTGCACAGGCTAATGCCTGTCTTCGGTGTACTGCGACATCTTCCTTAATTCCCACGCGTCCTAAACCTTCACCTACTTTTGGACCGGAATAATGAACAATCCAAGTAGGTAACCAAAACTTTCATTATTCATCAGTACAATGGACTGACCATTGAATAATTATCTATACAGGATGAGTCAATCGATTCAGAAAATGATATTAATATAAATATATGAACAGTATTATATATAGGGTGATCGATTTAGGCACTGGATTTTTAAAGCAAAACAGATTTACATGTTTTTTCCTAAAAATTTAAATTTCGTTATTTATTTAAAGTTTACTGCGCTTAGTATGTAAATATATACATATTGTTAAATAAAGCACTCTGTATGTTTTCATATATTTTTTTTAAATTTAGTTTTGATACATTTATCATGTAGCTTACGAAAAATTAACTTTTCAAGACTGATATTTTTGTAGAAATAAGTTGATAATATATTTCATTTCATCTTAATATTTCGTTTTTGTTTTAAATGTTACTTTATGGTTGTTACAAAATAAATATCAAAACAAATATCAATATATTATACAAAATAAAAATGAAGGTTTCTTGCAATCAATATTTGATATAAACTAAAATGAACACTGAAAACATTGTGCAAAATTAATTCAACAATATGGTAACGTTTTGTCCGTGTCTCTGCTGTGTTTGATATAATATGTCAATTTCTTAAGGGAATAATGCTGGTTTAAATACAAGTTAAGAAATCGATCATACTAAAATCACTTCACGTTGAAATATTTTAACCTCATTTTATCAGTAACTTAAACAATTAGAAATTTAAAATTTAAATAAATTTAGCATTACCATACTTTTAACGTATGTTTCGTATTTCGAATTTTTCTAGCTTATAGTTATACTTATTTCAATTAGGAAAAAAGTGCATTAGACCAATTATTAAAGAGTAGAAATTAAGAAAAGTATAATTATTACCTATGTTATTACCAAACAAATAATATTTTTTTATCGGTTAAAAAACAGTAAAAAATGTTCTAAAATACTACAATTCTTGTCCCACTAAAATTGATTAACCAACAACACAAAAATATTTGAATTAAGAAAAAGTACGTGCATTTACACCCTTAATATTATCATATCCTCTTCCATTTCAATCTGGACATGTTCGGTTAAAAATTGTATACCACACAAACTAATTTATTTCTCATCTCTGCTGTAAAATGGAAAACTTGAGTCGAGTCGCGTTTGCCTTAGTGGAAATAGACAGATTTAAACATTAGCGAAACGTCGCTTTACAGTTGGGTTGCGATCGTGTTGCCATTGCTAGTTGCTTTTGATGATAACAGTGCCTTGGAATTAGATAAACATTTATATATAATTTATATGTAATTAGTATTACTAATAATCAGATATAACTAATTAAAATTAATTTGTTGAAATTTTTTCATTTCATTTTTGTAATTAAAATCATTTAGTGCTTTTCTAGACCATACGTTTGTACCACAATTTTATAGGGAGATTTTAAAAACGTATGATTAACCACCAACCCAAAAAATATTTGAACTAAGAAAAAGTACGTGCATTTACACCCTTAATATTATCATATCCTCTTCCATTTCAATCTCGACATGTTCGGTTAAAAATTGTATACCACACAAACTGCTGCAACTAATTTATTTCTCATCTCTGCTATAAAATGGAAAACTTGAGTCGAGTTGCGTTTCCCTTGGTGGAAATAGATAGATTTAAAGATTAGCGCTGCCAAAGAGAATACAAGTCTTTGGCGCTGCGTCGGTTTACAGTTGGGTTGCGATTGTGTTGCCTTTGCTAGTTGCTTTTGATGACAACAGTGCCTTACAGTTAGATAAATAGTATTACTAATAATCAGACAACTAATTAAAATTAATTTGTTGGAATTTTTTCATTTCTTGTTATTTGAATATTTTCGTAATTAAAATCATTTAGTGCTTTTCTACCATACGTTTATACCACAATTTTATAGGGACATTTTAAAAAGGTATACCTAGATTATAGAAGAAATTATTGTACAAACATGTGAAATTTGCAGAACAAGAGAATTAGAGTTTAAATATGTGGGAGAGAGTTAACTGTATCCTGCTTCGTTGCCACTTTAGGGTGCCCGGCGGCGCGACACAATGCACAAGCTAATGTCGAAATCAGCTGTTTGGCAGTAGGGCAGAGTAACTGTCTTTGTCGTCTACCAGTTTTCTATTATTCCATCACAGTCTGCTACATTAAACACAGGTTTCGCATGAAGAGATGGCCGGTATCGTAATGTTCAGTCAGCAAAAAAAAGCCCGCGTGGCAAGGGAAAGTATTACCGATGATAAGTCTCTAGCTTTTTGCGAAACCATATACTGGGAATATAACATATCTCCATTCCTCCCAATGAGTACGTGATGCAAACTATCACAAAAATTTGCCATGCACTACTGCATTTATTTCATTTACGCTAATTGTGAATGGAATGGAGAAATCATAGTCTTTCCTCAGGTATTCTTTCCTCTTTTTTACGTTATACATTATTTTGTGATTAAAAAACTAAAATTTTAATTAAAACAAAGGGAAGGATAAGAAAAAAAGGAAGTTATGGATACAAATTAAGTCATCTATATTGTCAAATCCGAGATCAGAAGTTATAAAAGAAAATTATGAAATGTTTCAGTTAAAAACAGTGCCAGAGAATAAAAACAGTTCACCGTTTTCGAGGCCTTTTGTCAAACTCATCTAGAAGAAATATACGAAAATTTGAAGGGCCAAAAATAATTTGACCTAATTTGCCCTAATGTTTTCTGGTAAGATACCGGATCTGGAATGGAGCTACGAAAAGATATAAAATTGGTCTGTAACTGTTGAATTTGTGTCGCTGAAATAATGAAAAAGACATTTTGTTTCTTAAATTTCTTGTAGCTTATTTATAAAGTTTTTAATTTAGATTTTCGAAATCACTGGATAGTAGCAATTTTTTTATCCTATAAGCTCAGAATTGCAAATTGTTTTCCCAAAAAAATTTCCGATTTTGTTTTCATAATAGTAACTTGACAATTCTCTATGTGAAGGTAAAAATACTTTGTTTACATTGGAAGCTTTTCTTAAATAAAAATCATTTAGTGGAAGACTACGTTAAATGTTGCCGACCTAGAAACTGTCTTTAATAGATGTTAAAATTGAAAATTAGATTCTGGTTTTAGGGTTTTCCGAAATTTTTCGTTCTTATATTGTCAAATTATTTTTTCTCTAACTACTAGTCAGTTGTTTCTTAAACTGCACTTTAAAAAAATTGTAAGATTAAAAATACAGTAAAATATTTTATGGTTTTCTCTATTTAGTCAAGAACCGTTACTTTCCATATTGTGCAATCTGTATCAAAAATGCTCAACTGTCAGTAGCAGTTTCTACTATGAAATGACCAACTTTTCGTTGCGACGTGTTTTTTCCTTATGGAGCATCATTTGTGACATCCTAAACGGCGACAGTATTTAGCGGTTTTCGATTTTGGGACGCCAGTTCCTTGTTATAGTACAAAAACAGTACTTTTTCATATTAGCAGATAATAGCTTCTCGGATAGCTGCAACGAAATGTTGAGGAGTCTAGAAATAATAAATCAGAATAAGGACAAGACACTAACTTTTTTACAAAATGTTTTTATTTACGCAACACTGTAAATACAACAATTATTGCAATTATGTTACTAACATAGAGAAAAATGCTTATTTCTATTTCAAAAGCCTACTGCCATACGCCCTAGTAGAAATAAACGAGATTTCAATAAAGTGAGATTTTATCTTCGTGCAAGTTAAAACAAACGCAAATAAGCTGGAAAAAACTACCAGCGGGCAAAACTATAAACCAAGTTTACTCTTAACCAAAAGTATTAATTTTTAGAGCCGGTCTGTTCCGAAGTGCTCTATATGAATGGGTACAGGACGTGAGCCGCTGTGCCTTTCAACAGCGTAGTTATAACCGTGTTTAGTTCGACACAAATTCTGAGTGACACACTATTATTCCTGTCGTGATGGCTACCGCTAGGGAACTCAAATCGTTAGCCGCAGCAAGGAGTCGAAAGAGTTAGTCGACAGAGCAGTGCAAGGTTACTCAATATTCCTGTGGTTTGATGGTTGCCTGGAAGGTTAACCATTCCCTGGGCAGAATAATAAGGCCACTTTACTAGTGCATCATTCTCACACATTATTTGAGCAACACATCGTTAATTTTGGTGTTATTGCTACCACAAAGGAACGCGAATCGATAGCATCAGCCTGGATCAAAACAGTCAGTCTTCAGAAAAATGCAAATTGCTAATGTATGTTCAGTGGACGTACTCTTAAATGCCAAAGTTTAACTACAAAAAAACAAAGCACTCTTGGGCAGACGGACAAAAATGATTCTAAGCAAAAGTTACGAAAAGAAATAATAAACTAAAATTTTAAATTTATTCTGTTACTAAACCTTTAACTGATAAATAAACATTCAAAATTAAATACTGCAAACAGCTAGCAGACATTTATTTTTACTAAGTATCTAAAATAGTAAAATTAGTATTTAAATAAAAATTCAACTACTAAGTTGAAAATTAAATACGGAAACTGCTAGAGATTTTACTAAGTACCCAAACTAATAAACATTATACTTTAAATAACAAATCAACTAAGACAACTAATAAATACGGAAAACAACAAGATTTTTACTCCATAAATTAGTAAAAATTATATTTTAAATGAAAATGCAATTAAGACAATAAGTAATAAAAATTAAATACAAATAAATAACTGAAAATAATTTTCTAACTCTTAACAGCCTGGTGATATTCTCTCGAATATCGGGATTGTACACCATTTTTTCGAGCCCTCGGCGTATGAATTTATACTCTTTTCTTAACAATCAGTGTGGTTCACTACTAAGTGAGCCAAACAGCTACGTGTATAACAATATCTTATCACTACTTGTGATTCAGGCTAGCGGTTTTTTTAATACTGGCATTTTAGATGTGCAGTTTAAGAATTTAATTTATGAACTAAATAACATTTTACTAGAATATTTAAGAATCGACTTAAACGGTAAAACAATAATAACAACAATTTTCGTTCCCTAATTAAATTCCTAAATGGTAATATTATTATGATTTTTTTGTAGGGTTTAACTAATTAATTATTCCAGTTTTAATTAATTATTCATTAAACAATTGTTTACAACAGGTCGGGGTTTAAATACTCGAGATCAGTGAAGATTTAAACTATACAGGGAATATCCAAGAGATTTATAAACAAAATAAACAATATACCGTTGTTAAATAATTTACACTGAATTAAATAATATTAAACAGTTAAAAAATATATAACTGTTATTAACATATCAGAAATACATAACTTTGCTACAACTTACCCTTCATAATAAATGATAAATTAACTAATACTGTAAAATAATTACAATGCCCAATGTTGCAAAAGAAAAGAATAATATTTAAAGAAAAATAAATTATTATACAACTTATGTAAATTTTTCAAAACAGTATGGAGATTAACATATTTGGAAAAATATTAACTAGTACTACACTGACTTAACTAAGGCATTTGACTGCGTCACATAACATTTTAAAAAACAAACTATCTGGGTACGGCTTTCTCCAAAATAATGTTTCGCTATTAAATTCCTATCTTAGCAACAGGCAGCAGACCTGCTACTATAATGAAAACTTTTCAGAAAGCCTTACTCTAAAAAGTGACGTTCCTCAGGGTTCAGTGCTGGGCTCCATACTTTTTTAATTTACGTAAACGATCTTACCGCTTCACTCCCTTCAACTAAATTTGTGCTTTTTGCAGATGACACAACTGCAACAAGCTCAAGTGATAACATGCACCAACTACTCATTCATATTGAAAATACCAAATCAGTCTTAGCGTCATGGTTTTCAAACCACAATCTTCTTTTGAATGAACACAAAACAAACCAAATCATATTTACTAATAGAAACTTACTTGGATATGAAAATCTGGAATACACAAAATTTCTGGGTGTTGTTTTGGACCCAATCCTATCATGGGAGCCCCACTCATACTATGTATGCAAAAAAACTTAACAAGAATCTTTACTTACTAAGAAAACTGTACTATCTGTTGCCTCAAGAATCAATGCACATCAACTACTTCTCACTCTTCCACTCTGTTCTCAAATATGCAATCATATCCTGGGGTCACACTCCCCACAGTTCTCGTATCTTCCAAATTCAAAAACATGCAATTCGCACTATATGTGGTTTGTCTTTTAGAGAAAATGTAAAAAACAAATTTTCTGAATTAGGGATACTAACCTTATTCTCCGTCTATATCCTAGTATGCTTAATTTACATAAAAACTAATCTAAACAAATATACAATGATTTCTGAAGCACATAATCATCATACTAGGCAAAGTAACAACATAAAAATAAATTATACAAGATTAACCCATAGCAGAAACGCCACAATTATTATGGTCCAGTATTTTACAATCACCTCCTGCTCTCAATAAAAACATGTGAGCTGGCACAATATAAAAGATTACTAAAAAGTTATCTTGCCAAAAAATCATTTTACAGTCTCAATGAATTTCTGGAGTGCAACTTTAATGATTTAGTGACCAACATCACTGGTTCAGTGTGATAATTTGTCAGCATCTTTATTTTAGTATCTTTATTTTAATATCAACTTTCAATTTAATGTTCTGTAATTTTGTCTTTTATTTGAATACACGTGGATGTATATGTGTGTGTATATATATATATATATATATATATATATATATATATATATATATATATATATATATATATATATATATATATATATATATATATATATATATATATATATATATATATATATATATATATATATATATATATATATATATATATATATATATATATATATATATATATATATATATATATATATATATATATATATATATATATATATATATATATATATGTATATATGTACAATTATTATCGACAAGTATGATTACAATGTGTTAATTTATTAACTATCTTTAAATAGACTTAGTACATTATTTTGCTATTTGTATGTATATATCACCACCTTTATTTTTTATATCTGACATGGTTATAACATTGTAAATGTTTTTAAACCGAATATACTAAACCAAACCAAACCAAACCAAACAGAGTATACTTATATGACTAGGTTAACGTGAAAATCAAAATTACGGATAAATAATGCATAAAAGAACATTTCGTTACATCATCGCAGCAAACCATTAAATCTCATAGACTTTATTAAAGTTTACTAAATAACAATTTTTAATAAACTTAACTGTATTAACTTGGAAAAAATGATGCTACGTCATAGCAAAAAACACACTAGCTATTAATTTTTGAAATAGGTAAGGATAAAAAAAATATTTATTTATTATAAAATTGTCAAAATTACAGTTAAAAGTATCCCATATTAGAGGGTATCATTTGTATAATAAATATAGTTTAAAAAAACTAAAACACGCTTTTAAAGCACATCAAACTAAAAAGTGAAAAATAATTATTAATATAAACTGAAAATAATAATGAACGAAAAAATACTAGTATTATTGTGAAAAAAGCGTGGGGTGCTTTGTGCAATATTTTTCGTATATCGAGCACCCCACGCTTTTTTCACAATAATACTAGTATTTTTCGTTCATTATTATTTTCAGTTTATATTAATAATTATTTTTCACTTTTTTAGTTTGATGTGCTTTAAAAGCGTGTTTTTTAGTTTTTTTAAACTATATTTATTTTTAACTTTTTAGTTTGATTTGCTATGAAAGCGTGTTTTTTTAGTTGTTTTAAACTATATTTATATTGCTTATTGATGCTGATATTATAACATATTACGATCCAACAGATATTTCTGAAAAAAAAAAAATTTTTATTTCAGCCGTGAGGTTCGAACTCACGCCGGATGAGTCTGTCGTTTCGCGTCGAGTGCCTTAACCCACTCGACCACCGGGCTAATTAACAATTATGGAATCTACTGACATATTAAGCCTTTGCTTTCACGCAGGGATACGTGAGGAAAGGATTGGCGATCCTGAACAGGATAATGATATAAACTTATCAAATTATTGTATTGTTACCGGTTCTTAATAAGTGTACAAAGTTTCAATTAAATCTGTCCGTTTAAAGTGGGTTAAAATCGAGTCCAAAGAGTCGGTTACAAACAAACATACAAACAAACAAGCAAACATACAAGTGAAGCTAATAAAAGCGTGTTAAAAATAGAAAATATTAAAATGCAATACAGTATTCGTTTGTAAAATTTTTGGTGTTTCTGAATTATAGTGTAAGGTTGATTCTATACTGTAAGCATCGAATACGACCGTATTTATAGTAATAATTTGCATTAAGGCGCTGCCAACTCAAGCGCGCCGAGCCGCATTTAAGAACGTTGCAGCAACACCCAGTTTGAACAGACAGCTGCGCTTGTTCTCCGTCCAAACTGCATATTGCTGCAACGTTTGCAAATTCATAACGTGACGCGCTTGATTGGGTGCCTTTAAATTAATTTTCTAAATAATCCAAAACCGAATTTTTCTTTTCAGTTCCGTTGTGTCACACCTATGCTCCATATATTTTTTTTTGCGTAACATTAGACAAGTTATTTTTTACAGACATTTTAAGACAACGAAAACAACACAAAACGTTCGGACAGCTTTTATCATCCAAACAATCCGTAGAAACACTATATACATAGCACTGCACAAATAGTTCACCACTCTTGCTGTTTACTAAGTAGTATAAAGTAGCAGCTAACTTACTTAATCTGACGGAGTCATGGCATAAGAAATCCTTAATAAATCCGTAATTTTTTCAAATTGCAGATCAGGTAGTATTTTAGAAATTATACTAACGGGGCTATTATATTGAGGCCATTTCTAGGAACTTTTATATACATAATATGGAATATAAAATATTCTTATCCCGTAGTCTAAACAATACCTTATAAGATATTTCAAAGGATTTTAATCGTTATCTATCTGTAAAAGCATTTTAAGGAGGAATAAATGTACGTTTTTAAAGAAAATTGCACGTGTACACATTTTCTGGTTTTTCTTTTACTTTGAAGTGCACTTAAATCGTCACACGTAATGCAGGGTTAAAAATTAATAGTTCTACACGTGATTTATTATAACAGTAACACATTCTTAAGTTAATTGAAACATGAAAAAATCGCATTTCGATCGCGTTTTTTTTAAATCTGGCCCATTACGCGGTGACCACTGCCATATGCATTCTAAAGCACGTGCCGCTTCACTAATAGGAGCCCCAACTTGCATTGTTTTACTGACTATACTTATGAGAACTAGTATGGAGACAATTCGAGCGCTTATGGCCATTTAAAAAATCGCTGAAATGGCGGGTGATGATTAGGGAACAAAACACTATGCTCCGTAAGAATCCATCCCACCTGTTTCAAGAGCTACAATGTGTTGTCGATAATCTGGTGTCTCCAGCAGATGTCGAAACCATTTGGACGAGAATCTACGAAATGACGCCCATTGAACAGCGACATTCCAGCAATGGCACACCTCGAGGCCTTCTGCCGTAGGTATCTTGAAGAGCCAGAACTGTGTCTGGCAATCAGTATGGAAGAAGTCAAACGAGCTCTTCTTGGTACTAAAAACTTCGCTGCCCCAGGACCAGACGGCATAAACAACTGGTGGTGGAAGAAATTTCCTTCCACTCACCGCCGTCTGGCGCGATTTTTCAACTGACGGTTGTACGAAGGAACGAAGAGCATCAGTTTCCGGACTGGTTTGTCGAGGGGCGTACTGTACTTATCTTTAGAAAAGGGAACCATTTCGACCCAAAGAATTACAGGCCAATTACTTGCCTCTGTAGCAGGAGTTGAGTTGTTTACACGTATGTTGTATGTGAACACTGATTGCTGTTGATCCGGTCTTCCAGAGCAGGTGGCGTTTAGGAGAGGAGTTTTCAGAGTGATTCTCTCAGCCCTCTCTTCTGCGTCTCACTGCTACTGTTACCTTGTAACATGGCTAAATACCATTGTTATGTGTTTCTTAAATACAGCATTAATAGGTCATATTTCTCGTGTGTTTTGGTCACCCTGTATAGTGCCCAAGTTAGGTTTTTTGTAGGTGAAACTAGCTAGTAAGCTACCATATATCCAATAACAGTATATTGCTATTTTTGTTGCAAACTTTAACATTGTTCTGTAGGCTCCTGTTTTGCTATTGTATTTAATATATGTTTATTTTATGCTATAGTTCTCCAAGTAGACTTCCAAACAATAGTCAAACCAGATTATATGATATTTTACTTTTCTTTGATTAATACAGAAATTGTTAACATTTAACTCAAGTTCAAGGTAAATAAATTTGAGGTTATTGTTTTAATATTTTTGATATTCTAGAATTTTCGGTATTCTGTATTCTGTATGACAGGTTCAAGAAGACAGACAATCTGTGCCAAAGACTTAGATTAAAGAAATTTCTAAATTTCCTAAAATTAGTAAAATTTCACGTGTCAGTACACAGTTCTGTAATTGATGTAGTAGTAGTACTCGAGTTTAGCTTATGAGTTTTACGGTTAGATGACGCGGACCCGTGTTGCTTTAGATGTACTTAATTCAGTGTAATTTGTTTCCCTAAGTTGGAGTTGGTGACACTGTGGTCACATATTTGTTTGGTGTTAGCCGAGTTTACTTCGGAGGTAGGAAACCACGAGTTGCCATTTGATCCTGAACTTTGAACTGGTACGGTCGATAGAAACTCAGTGCGTGATATAATCTACTTTAACAGTAATTTCTGAAATCTGCATGTATTAGTGTAATCCTATAATAAAGACTTATTTATAAATCGTGAAAACTAAAGCTATTCAGTCTTATGCATATTTTTCACTATTTTGCAATTTTTTATATAAAGTTTAATTCTCAAATCTACGTATTTACCATATGTTTAAATAATGTCTTTCTTTTTATTTTATGGCAATTTAGTTCATACCAGAACTTAATTAATAACTTAAAGGAATCAGTGATCAAACATTTGGTTCATTCATTCATCGTTGGCCAGACAACGATAACATAACATGCTACTTAATTATTACATTATTACAAAATTATGAAGTTTTAAAACAAAAGTAAATCATTTATTCAATAATAATACGTAGAAGAAAAATCTCATATTACCTCTACAATATATATATATATATATATATATATATATATATATATATATATATATATATATATATATATATATAGTCAAAAACATCTAAACAGATCATTGCTTAATATTTTAAAAACATTCTGCAACATTTTTACATAGAAAATGGCCATGATCAGACTTCATTGTATGTACAATATATCGCCGTCATCTACAAAATTAACGATTATCCAAGAAGTCCTGAGAATAAATTATTCAGATATACAGGGTGTCCCATTTTTAACTATAAAACCTTTGGTAATTGAGAAAGGATCCCATTTTAAGAAAACAATTTCGATAAACATACATCGTACTTGGTATGGTTTTAGAGATATAGGGCGTTAAAATTTAGTAGCTGTTTTAATAATTCAGATATGCTGGGTCTCTTAATTTTTCGGGTCTATCTACCGTATAAACCCTTTAACCTCTTTTATAATACGCCACAGGTAATTTTTTAAGATTTCATTGCTAGATGAACCACATGCCTGAGGTAAAATTAGTCATTTTCAGACTGTTAGTAGGTTTATGTACTTGAATGATTTATGCAAAATAACTTCTACACGGAGCAAATTATCCAAAATCTTCAATTAACAAAAAGAATTTCCAAATTGACTAGCTATTTCAAACGAATATTCAAAAAGTACTCGTGGCGTAGTATAAAAGATATTGAGGGGTTTAAACGGTAGATGGGCTCAAAAACTAAGAGATCTAGTATACTTGTATTAATAAAATAGTTTCAGAATATTAATGAAGGAGGATACCAACAATTGATGAAAAGCTTTGATAGTTTTTTAAGACTATTTAATCTTAATGAAGGGTGTGAAGTAGCTGTCACTCTACTTTTTATTCCCAACTATAAATTAATTTTTTTGCTTTTCAGAATGGAACGATTCATAATGTAAGTATCGATTAGATGTACCTCCTTTAGTATACCAAGACGTTATAACAGTATTGTCATCTCTTCTAATGAGTTTGGTCTTCTTCTTCGATGGTAAATTGCAATTGTTGGTTGTACTTATTAAACAACTCAAGCAATTGTTCTTTGCTGTTAGCGGGGATACTAAGAATGATATCGTCCACATATTTTTTAAAAAAGGTATCAAAATCTATTATGTTTAAATGATCATTAATCAAATCATCCATCACATATTGAGCTAAAATAGGTGAAACTGGGCTACCCATAGGCATACCACACATGAGATTACACAAAATGTCTCCAACCGGAGTAATAATGGACTATCGGTAGACAATAACCAGAAGAATGCTTTAAACATTTTTTATTTTTCGTTACCTAACATTACGCATGTTTCACAAAAATTGAAAAAAATATTTCCTAACTATACTAACATTAGGATGCCGACTAAGGCGCACGATGATTCCGAATCTGCTGAGAAAAAGGGCAAAAATTGCAGTATTTGTAATAATAAAGTTGCTAGAGGTAGTATCAGATGTAATAATAGTGGATGTGACATAGTTATACATACATTATGTTTTGAAGCTGTGGCAAAAGTAGTAAAGGTGTTTAAAAAAGATTGGATGTGCAGGGGTTGTTGTGATAAAATAAATAATGACATTTTTTCTGGTGCTAGCGGACAGTGTCGTAGTGAGGGTAGCAGTACTGATTCTAAGTTATTTTTACAAAGTGAAAACAATTGTCTTCTTCAATGAGAAAGAATTTTAAATTAAAAGAGTAGATGACCTGGAATATATTGTGTCCTTACAAAAAGCAAGGTTGTCCGATAGAGAACAAGATATTGTAAGTACGATTAATCCTGTATCATACGATAAGCCTAGCATTTCTTATAGCAATGTTGTAAGAAAAAATGAATATCTAAAAAAAGCATCACCTGTTTTATTTGTCAAATCAACCGATAACACTATTTCGATATTCAAGTTGGAAACGATATCAAATCTAAAATAAATCCTAGCCAAATAAGCGCCTATGTCATTAGTACAAGACTAATTAAAGATGGGATGCTCATTAAATGTGATGATAATGCTTCTTTAAATAAATTAAGAGATCGTTTAACTCAAACTATAGCAAAAAAAGTTTAATCCACGAGTAATAGTATACAGTGTGGAACCTAACTCTGTCACTGATCCAGACCTTACAAAAAATATTATTTCTGATAACAATCTCAACTGCACCGAAAATGACATTAAGCTGGTTACCAAATTGAAGTTTAATAACTTGTATAATATTGTATTAGAATTGCCACCGTCAGTATTCACCTTAGCTATGAGAAAAGAATCTCTATATATTGGTTGGAGAAGATGTCCTGTTAAGGAACACTTTAGTCTTCGGCGCTGTTACAAGTGTAATAAGTATGGTCACATAAAAAAACATCTGCCGTGCTGATTCACCAGTTTGTCCAAAATGTTCCGGTTCCCATGAAGAACGTGATTCCGTGTCTGAAACTTCATCTTGTGTAAATTGTAAAGAATATAATATCAAATTCAAAACCAATTTATTAGTAGACCATACTGTGGACGATCCGTTGTGCAATTATCGTAAGATTAAAATAGATCAATTAAGAGCTAAGATTAATTATGAACAACTCGCTTAGAATAGGTCACCTAAATGCTCGTTCACTATTTACGGGATTTGATGCTTTTTGTAACTTATTAATTGAAAATAAATTTTCCTTATTTTGTGTTACGGAAACATGGTTGTATGATAACATCTCTTCCGATATTATTAATGTTCCCAGCTTTCGTTTTTTTAGGAAAGATCGTGTTGGCAGGGGAAGGGGAGTAGCCATTTATGTAAAAGATTTATTTTCAGCAAATGCAGTTTTAAATGATTTTGTTAGTATAGATGGTTTAGAATATTTATTTTTAAATGTAAGAGTTATTTACAGAGTGCCTGCAAATAATTTAACTGCGTCTATAAAACATTTCGATGATATTCTGTCACATGTTACAACTCAATATGACAATATAATTATTTTAGGAGATCTAAATGTCGATCATTATTATGATAATCCTGTTTTAGAATGCTTTTCTGCTTACGATTTCACTCAGCTAATTAATGATTCAAGCAGAATTAAGAACACCCGTGAAAAAAATAATAGATAGTATCTACTTTAACCAACCCTCTATGTATATAAATGCTGGAATTCTAAATGCAGGCCTTATTTCGGATCACAATGCCATCTATTGCGACATAAAATGTACGGTTCCAAGAAACAAAACTATAATGCTAACATATAGAAATTTCAGTCATTTTTCATTAGAACACTTTTTGGTGGATTTAAAAAGCATTCCCTGGGATGATAACTTTTATTTAAATAATATAGATGATAAAATATGTTATCTAACTGATAATATTATATTGTTATTTAATAAACATGCGAAATAAAACATATTATTCTTGAACTTCATTCAAATGCTCAAAGTTGTGATAACATTAGTGCCAAGATGCTATAATATTGCACATCCGTAATTGCTGTACATATTACACATATCATTAATTGTTGTTTAGAAATTGACTATTTTCCAGACCAGTGGAAACTATCGTTAGTAAAACCTCTATCAAAAACAAATAGTCCTGAAAATTATTCTAACCTAAGACCAATAAGCATAATACCTGCAATGGCAAAAGTTCTAGACAAATTTATTCAGCCTCAATTATACGACTATGTGTCATAAAATAATATTATCTCTCATTTACAGTCGGGTTTTAGAAAAGGTCATAGCACTACCTTTGTGTTATGAAATATTTGTGATGACATTTTTAAATCATTAGATGAAGGTAAAGCCTCGGCACTTGTTTTATCAGGTTTCTCTAAAGCCTTTGACACTTTAGATCACAGCCTTCTTTGTGCTAAATTAAAATATTATGGATTTGACAACATTTCAGCTAATTTCTTTAGGACATATTTAGATTCTCGGACTCAAAGAGTGGTTCTTGGGGATTCTTTTTCAAACATTTCCACCATCACATCTGGTGTTCCTCAAGGATCAGTGTTGGGTCCAGTTCTCTTTTTACGATATATAGCAGCTTTATTTAAATGTGTCAATTCAACAAAAATGCAAGGGTATGCCGACGACACCCAACTTCTCTATTCATTTGATCCCAAATCTATCAATACAACTTGTAATAACATAAATGCAGATCTTTGTTCTATTACAAACTATTCAAAAGGAAATAATTTAAAGCTTAATCCATTTAAATGCTCAGTTATTTGCTTTTCTAAAAAAAAAAGTTAGGGCCTTCGTAAAATCAAATTTAATCCTGAACATAAATAATGAACCTTTGAAAATAATGAGTAGGGTAAAAAATTTAGGTTTAATATTCGACGATAGCATGCGTTTCTCTGATCATGTTACGAAATTGATAAAGAATCGTGTTGCATTAAAATTACTTTATTGTATATTAGCTTAATAAATTACAAACTACGTAAAAAACTTTGTGAATCACCAGTTTTACCAATATTAATCTATGGTAATATATGTTACATTCCATGCTTAGACAAACTAAATTTGCATCGATTGCAAAAAGTTCAGAATAGTTGTTGTCGGTATGTTTTTCGTTTAAGAAAGTGAAGCACTCCAGCCCTGGGCTGCTTCATCGCGAATAAATTTCCTATAATTCTTACATAAAACTAAATTGTTCCCAAGCATTTATATCATTAAATTACAAATTAACTATTACATAAAAAAAGGTTAAATCATTTGCTTAGAATTTTGGCAGAAAACATATGAATTCAAGCTATAGAGTCTAAATTATTCACAAGTAAAAGAACACACAGTATTCATTTCATATTTTAAAACATTGACAAAACTGTACAAAATCTGAAAGCATTCTTTAGCCGAGAAGAGATAACATAAACAAACCGACGTAAACACGTAGGGTTATAAGAGTTTTACTAAGAATAGTGTCAAAAGCTATAAACATAGAGTCATTATGTCACTTCTCACCTAAAACATCTTGAGATTAATTTCAGGGCTAGACTACAATTTAGCGTTTGGCTATCTCCGTCTAGCTTGCAGGCTTGGACAACAAACTCACTCACGGAAAATCATATAAATACGCGAGGTATCGTACGATCGTGGTCACATCTGTGACAACCCCAAGCGTTACGCTTTGGTTCTAAGAATCGGGTACGAAGAGATTGTACGACTCTCTGTAATATAGTTGTGCTCCAGGTTAACTGTGACAGCTCCAAGCTTACGCTTTGGTTCTACGGGGTCGGGAAATAAGAGAGTGGCCCTGTCTCGGAGTTATAACTAGCATTGGGAGCCGCGCCTCATTAGCGTGCACTAACCACCGACGCCCCCGTCGACATGGAGGCGAGTAACTCAGGCGTTACTCAAGATTCCGAGGGAGTGGGCCCCGCGAAACACTCCGTGTATATCAGAATTGGTAAGGACGACATTTAAATAATTATTATACTTCGTTGCCATTTTCTACGTACTCGAGCTCACTAAAAGTCATGAAATTAATTCAATTTCTTTGTTCCGAGTGAAATGGCAACGTTAATCAAAGTACGACTCTACATGCTTGGGTTTCGCGGTTTTAACAATATCTGACCGGTGGTACCACATGATTTACAGATAGGGCTTTTCTGTTATAATGCACTGCTCATTACCTGTTTATTAATAATTAGTACAGTCGATATTAATTCCGATCGGAGTAGTAATAGTAGTTGGAACTTTCCTTCATTTTTCAAGATAGTTCAAAATAAGTTAATATACAAATTAATTAGTGTCCAGTTGAATCTGCAATATCTGTAACTTTATCAAATTGCACTACCCGTATGGGAATCAGAGTGTCACTGTCGGGTGGATGCGGTGAGATGCCGACAACAAAAACATGTGGTTGTCTGACCACGGACCTTGTCTCTTGACAGGGGTCCGAGGTCAGATGACTAGTGTATACCGCTTAATGATTTATGGCTATCGCTCCCATAAGCGAGCCGTAGTACAAGCGACGTCTGCCAAACTAACAAACCTACGGGGTAGTTCGTTTCATGTTGGTTTAAACCTTGATTGGTGGCATGCATTCGACACACCCAAAACAATACGGGCTCGTCATATGTCGGAGTTCCGCATATACATCGAATCTTCGTTGGCCAGCGTCATTTGTATTTGTGGTACTGTTTTATGATAGCACCAGCCCAAGAATTAAATAACAAGGCATGGTTGTCGGTCTCTGCCTGGCTCATGTGACACGGGACACTGTGGCACATACAAGAGAATTTTCTCTTACATCCATATGTAGAGCTCTACATATGTCATTTAAAATACGAAGCGAATATTTCCGCGCATGTAACCAGGTTTGGTTACATTGCAGGTTCAACTAGCTAAATATCAATGTATTTCTTGTGGACCGTTGTCCACGGTACATGTAACAAGATTTTTTTCATGTCATGGTCTGTAATCTATTCCTTATAGACAGTTGCCTAAGCACAGAAATAAATGTGTTAAAACGTTATTTGAGTTTCCTTGACTTATTCCTACTTTCAGATACAAAAGTGAATTCTTAGTAAATCAGTAATAATAAATCTAAAGCCAAATCTTGCTCATATTAGTCATTCTTTAAAACATGTATCAGTGCAGTGTATATTAGTGTTCACTGTAATTAGTAAAAATTATGTTATCAAATTAAAGCAAATTAAATCTCATACATGAAGCAAAGTAATACCAAACTTTATAAACGTACCTGTGAGGTATAACACAACAAATTTGGGGTCCTACCACTAGAACTAGACGAACACGAAAAAGGCCAATTAATTAATTAAGTATTACCTGTCGCTTCACGGCAGGTGAGACTTAGAAAAGGGGAATAAATTAAATACAAATTAATCGAGAGAGGGTTGGGTTGTTACACTGGTGCCGTGACCAGGATAAAATGAATAAATTAAATGATACGAGGGGGGTTGGGCCGTCACAAAAGTATGACCATGTTTCTAACAGAATCAAAGAACTTAAATGGCACAATATTGAAAATTTTTTCAAATATTCTATGTCATCGTCTACTTCGCTCTTCCATGCCATCGTATCTCCGTGATAAACTAAATTTTAGATACAATCTTCATAATGTAAATGTAAGACATGTCCAAAAATTGGCATTACTTACCTAAATTCCAAACAATCATATTTCAGAGAACTTTCTGCTACAACACTGTCAAAATTTATAACTTTGTTAATGATCAACATAAAGCACTACCCATAAATAGTTTTCGAAGAAAAGTAAAAAATCTGTTTTTATCATCTTAACTGTTCGAATAAGAACATCTTCATAATGGACAACCTATTGTCTACTGTATCGTTCTCTTTTGTTTCAACTTTTGTCTGAAGTTTAGTTGGTGTATTAATTTAGATTTTATATTATCCTCATATATTTGTTATATTCAATATCACTTGTTTATTTCTGGTTTTTTATGTATAAATTTCTATGATAAGTAATAAGGTTAAGTGGAGTAGCCGTGGCTAGACTTCGCCTGGTATTGCTAATTGTAAAATTATATTTACAATTACTTTATTATTATTACCTTTTTTTTTTTTTCGGTTTCCCGATGCCGGTCAGTCCTCCCGTGGCCTCCGATGCCTCACGGGAGTCGCGCCGGCGCATCAACTACAGCCACTCCCAACATCCCGCAGGGTTAGTGACTGTAGATACCAGAATCGTGTGCCCTAAGCAGACGGAGAGAACCCAGAATGACCGCCTTCTGCATTTGGCCTGCCAGCCACTCGGCTGATTTTTGGCAGGCCGGTATGATCTTCAGTTCCGAGAATAGCGTAGGCTTTATCCCTCCGAGTACACCGATTATAAGGACGACCATTTTTACCGAGTAGCCTGTGTACAGCACTTGGAGCTCGTACCGGAGATCGCGATATTTGGTCCGTTTCTCCTCCTCCTTCAAGGTGATGTTTTTCTCTGCAGGTGCCGAGAACTCGATGACATACATCACCTTGAGTTGATGGTCGAGGAGGACTATGTCAGGCTTATTGGCTTGGATTAGCCTGACAGTCGGGAACGAGTAGTTCCAGTAAATACGGCATTTTTCGTTCTCGACAACGGACTCAATATCTCCGGGGACATAAGGCAGCACTGGTGTCTGGTCTACCCCATACGAGTGCCTTAGATGGTAGTATAGCACTCGTAACGCCGCATTATGCCAGTGGATGTAGGCCGAAATCGCACATATGGGGCTTGCAGATAGTAAGTGCTTGAGCGATTCCGGCGCCTGATGGCAGGTCCTGCAGTTGATATCAGGAACCTCTACACGCCGCACGCGGCTAAGGTAGACCAAGGTGTTGATAACACCATCTTAACAGGCCATAATGATTCCCCTCGGTCTCCGTCTTAAGCCCTGCTGACCTTAGAAAGGTGAAGGTCAGCCTAGTCGATAAACCCAGTGTTTCTATGTTTCTATTTTCTTATAGACACCATGCTGGGGTTTATCGACGTGCTGCCGAAACAGATTTTGCTGTTCGGCAGCTCTAATTCGGGCTTGCAGACGATTTAGCTGAAGTTCGGTGACTGATTCAACATCAGCACCTCATCGGCCTCCTCGCCTGATGTCAAATGTGAGACCCAGTTCATCTGCGGCTCTTTTTGCTGCCTTGAACAATCCTGCTCCCACTCCTACAGTTTCGTGATGTTTTACGAACCGCAAGAGGGGATCTGAGCTCCTGAGTATGTTACACGCCATACTCAGTACTACTCTGCCATGCGTACACTCCAGGCTCAAGAGTCCTCGGCCCCCCCGTTGACGTGGGAGGTACACACGAGGAACGGACGATCTAGGATGAATACTTCTGTGAATATTCATCATCTTGCGGGTATCTCTATCTAATTGGCGCAGCTCCTCTACTGTCCACTTTACTACTCCGAAGGAGTAGAGCAGAACCGGAACGGCAAGCATATTAGTTGCAGACACCTTGTTCTTCCCCGAAAGTTCGGAAGACCAAATCTTTCGGAGGCGGTGTCTGTACTTGCCGCGGAGAGAATCTTTTATTTGTGATACATCCTGGATGTGCCTTTGTTGCACACCCAGATATGTATAGGTCTCTCCGGCATCCAGATGTCTTAGGATGCTTCCGTCTGTGAGCTGCGCATCTTCAGGAAATTCCCCGCATCATCCTCTCTTGAGGTGGACGACTGCACATTTTTCCAACCCGAACTCCATACCAATTGTCCGCGTATATTCTTCGACCACCCTAAAAGCGTTTTGTAATTCGCGCTCTCCGGAGGCATAAAGTTTAAGGTCATCCATATAGAATAGATGGGTGACCTTATGCCTCCGGTCGCTGGGTGGTCCACATTGATATCCGCGGGTTTGGCGGAGCCCAACAGACAACGGCAGCAGTGAGATGCAGAAGAGAAGAGGACTCAGGGAGTCACCCTGGAAAACTCCTCTCCTAAATGCTACCTGCTCTGTCGTGACCCGCTGCGCTATTATTATTATTATTATTATTGTTATTATTATTATTGGATTGGCCTTAAAAAATAAAATAACCTATAAATAAATATAAATAAACTTTTCACAAAATTAAAAGATGAAGATAACATGAATTTTTCAAATGTAGTTTATTGTATCCCGTGTAAAGATTGTGAAAAAAAAAATACATTGGCCAAACTTGTAGAAAAGTAAAAGATAGAATTACATTACATAGGAGTGATGTCAGACACAATAAAGAATCATGCATGTTAGCAAAGCATGCATTATTACAAAATCATGATATTAATTACATTGAAGTTAAAATTTTGGTTTATGAAAAAAATTGAATACGAGAAGTTTTTTGGAAATGTGTCACATCTTTAATGAGACATAGGTGATGAACTCCAGTACATACATCGAAGGTCTCAACGTAATTTACACGTATTTATTACATTCTTATGCAAATAACCATAATCTGGAAAACACCCAGTATAGTACATTTCAATGACGGGCAGATATTTATTTTATTAGTTGACAAATAATCCACTACTGTTCCCTCTCATAAAAAGCAGAGTTCTTTAGTGTTCTTTTACACCACATTCCTTTGCTTTTTGTAGAGTGATACGTAGCATATAGTGGCTTCAGATTGTTTTAATTATTCTAGTTTGGATGTTTCAATAATCAACAAATTAATGATTTTTGTCTTAACCTTAAGTTAATAATGTTTTTTTATAATATAAGGAACTAGTTTTCCTGTTAATAATGTTCATTGCCTCATTTATAACCTCACTTTAGTAAGTACCTTTTCAGTTCATTAAAATAGTTTGTAATTTAATAATTTTTGTAGAATTCCTGATGAAGAAACAATAATGTTTCGAAAGCAAGAAATTTAAAAGAGTTTTTCTAACTGCGGCCGACAAATAAATATAAATTAAATCAATATAATTAAGTGGTTATTAAGCTTACCTAGATTAACTTGTACATAACTTACTCTAAGAAATATGTTTGTCGTATTACTTTTCTTTTTATTAAAAAATGTGTTACTTTTGTGTTTTTGAACTGTTATAATATATAACTAATATGTTAAATAAATATAATAACCAGGTAAGAATTTATTAAATAATAACAATTAGGTATGATGTATTATTTTCATTACAAAACAGCAAAAGAAAATTTTTAAGGCTACCCTTATAAATGTAGTTAATAAAATACATTGTTTTTAAATGTACAAACTGATATAAACATTTAGTGCTAAATTCAACATAATATTCGATCAAGTTACTATTTGTCAAACTGGCAATATTAACCCAGTTTGGTGATTGTGGTGTGCTGATTTTATTAACGTTTTTTATTATTTAAGATTTTATAATATGTTTATGTTCTGTGTTATTTTGATTCGTATTTTGTCACATTTTGAGAAGATGCCGTGACGCAAATTGAATTCAAACTCTCAAATGACGGGTATGATTGCCATTTATTGTCAAGAGTAATTTAACGGAGGAGTTGCAGCAGTAAGGCACAGCAAATTGCATCAACATGGTCGCCTACCAAACAGTAAACTTTTCAAAATCTGTTCCAACGGCTAAATGAAAATGAAAGTTTTCGCATGAGATGGATGGAGGACATTTTAGAGCGAATAGAAGAACATCATGAAGTGTACGGCAGTTATCTACAATTACTGCTGTATCCCGGAGAAGCGTAAATAAAATTATTTGAATCCGCTACTCTATCGATATCATCACACAAATGTACACAAGTTGCTACTGGATGATTTAGCAGTTAGATTAATTTTTTGCCGGTGGTTACGTAATACTGATTTTTTGCCGTGTGCTCTTCACTGATGACTGATGCAATTTTTACTTGCCTCTGGTGCATCCTTAATAGAATGAATTTCCACTCACAGAGTGAAAAAAATCCACGTATAATTAGTAGCAAATATTTTCAACATAAATTTTTAATTAATGTATGTTGGGTGTAATTGGTAATTATTTATTACGACCTTATGAACTTTCTTCTCGTTTAAATGGTCAACCATAATTAAATTTTTTAGATTAATTCTTTTCTGAAATCAAGGTCAATTTATATAATTTTTAAGTAACCAGCAGTAAATATAAGATTAGATTAAAACACCTTATGAACTTTCTTCTCGTTTAAATGGTCAACCATAATTAAATTTTTTGGATTAATTCTTTTCTGAAATCAAGGTCAATTTATATAATTTTTAAGTAACCAGCAGTAAATATAAGATTAGATTAAAACAGAAACTTATAAACTAAATTTTATAAGAATTTTTTATTGCCTAAAGCAATAAATTTAACATACTATCATACATCAACCTCAGACAGCCAAAAATGAGCCGATATACTGAGGCTAGACGTGGTTTCCTTTAATGAAGCAAGTGAAAGTACAGAGATACAAAACAAAATTGTTTATTACAAAACTACTGTCCCGTTCCACCAATTTCATCTATTTTCATGGCACTAGAACTACAAAATGTTTCACGGGCGAATGCAACAAAAACATTTGAATTCTGAAAACCACGCACGTGATAACAAATAAGGAAAATGCGTATAATTTATTTTAATTTCGATATTAATAAAAAATATTTAAAAAAAGTGACTAACATTTCTAACACAGAGATAAAACACTCTACTCAATAACATCACGCATATAACATTTATCCAGATTTGGAACAAAAAAATAAATATTTGAAACAAATAAAAGGTGCTACACAAAATACACAAAACAAAATTTATAATTATTCTAATAATGATTTAAACAAACTTAAATTAGAGAACAAAATAAATAAACAATATTTTATATACGAAATATTGTATCGTATACAATATTTCAACATAAGTATTTAAGTAAAATATATTTTCCTTCTTTCTTAAAAAACTAAACATTTTAGAAAAAACATATTTTCTTGACCATTGAAAATTAAAATGTTCAACAACATTTTAGGTGACACCTTAAATTTGGTGAAAGTGGTACTACCTGAAGAGACATAATGAATAAAAGAAGAACAAAGATACAATTTCGGGAAAAAAAATTAAAATTTTTTTATTGCATATCTGCACGAATCTCGACGAATTATGATAAAAAAACATAACTTCAGGAAAAAATATGTCTGCATGTAGTATTTACGTATTGCGATAGCATCCACAGTTGTTGAAATAAAGCCTTAAAATTTGGTACACATGTTCTAAAGGCCAAAGATAATAGTAAATTCGGCGATGAGCAAAATTGGTCTGCTGAAAGGACATCCACAGGGTCCAAACTTTTTTTGTATTTGACCACAAAAAAAATTCTTGATGACAGATTATAAATCAGATCTATTATATGTACACTGTGAGAAATGACCATTGTACTTTGGATGCAGTTAGAATTCTCCAAAATAGTGGACGGTATTATCCTCAATAGAGTTATCTTATATTTTATTAAAATATTATATGAAAATGGAGTTATCTGGCGTATCTTAAATATCTCGGCTCACTACAACTTCCTTCACTGACATTTATATTTTTCAATCTCTGCAATACTGGCTCTTACTTAAGCTTAGCATGAAACAAACGCTGTAATTAAAGAAAAAAGTTTTAAGAAGAAATTTAAGGTTGTACACTGTATATATTATTACTTATTTATATTAAATTTGTATTAATATTATTAAAGAACTTCTAAATTTCAAACTTTTCTAATATTTATATTTAATTCTAAATTAATGTTACGGTATTTACCTTAGGACAAACTCGCAATATTTGCTTTTGGTTTTTTCTTGTTCTCATTCATATGTTGTCATTTTTAGTTATTTCTATAACAAAAGTCTATGAATATATATCTTTTTACTTTTTGCGTTTAGAATTGATGTATAAAAGTTTTTTATAATTCATACACAGTACCTACGATAAGTATTATAATATACAAAATTTCTCTTTTCTGGGAGTCACTTGCCTTAGTCAGGGCCAAAGAACTCTAAGTTCAAGAACACGTCTGCCTGTTACCAATAACTAACCGTACAGTTAGATGAATGAAAGGTAAAGCCAAACCTGTAGTCGTCGATGACGATCTAAAGAGAGAGTTTTTTGGCCTTGCAGGTTTCAAAAGTAAAATTCTTGTTGGGTGAGGTATTATTATTATTATACGCATTATACATGTACGTCGACTTCAAAAGTTTCAGTGTGGGACGGAGAAAATTTTTTAAAAAATGGGTTTGTTCGCAGAGAATACTAGAAAATGTTTTTCTTTTTGTAGAATAAAAAACAAATTGTCTGAAAAATATAAAATATAAAAATATTTGTTTGGTATTGGCATTTAATTTAATTGCCAGGAAAGCGGATACTGCTTTGTTTATATAGCAGTGCGACACTTCTACAGTGTACCCAATATATAAGATAATTGTCTTATTGTGTACCCTTTGTAAGCGTCGGTACATTCTTTTATCTGTGCCCGGCGGTATTGGTGCTTTTAATGCACTATCCAATACTAAGAACTCTCTTATATCTATTGCGCCTACTTTGTTTGGTTAGCGAGCATCTTAGCACTGTCTATAATCTTCCATAATCCAAGAAAGACTATCAGTCCTAGCTACTTTATCCATAGAACATGAAATATGTGAAGCAATTAATTTGATCAATGTTATTAAAAAAATATATCTGAAAACAAGGCAAAAAAAATGGTTTTTTAATAAACTATAGAGGTTAAAAATCTCCGAAAGTAATGCGCAAAGACTACGGTTTTAACAATTATATTTTTGAAAAAAATTTTAAAACCTTCAATTTATCCAACACTTTTAGAAAGAAATAATAAAATATTTATTGGGTATTACATAAGCAACTTTTCAAACCTAATATGATAACAATAATAAATATCTTACATTTTACAGTCATTCTTATCTGAATGCTCTAGTGTAAAACTTTTAGATATATAAAAATAAATCAAAAGGCCACTTTAAATACATTTTGTCGCAGAAACTATTACAATATAAAAACGAAAACTCCTGGGCAGCTATGTTATGTTTTTCATTCTATAAGCTATAGGTACTTATTATTGTTACCACATTAAGTTTGGAAAGATGCTTATGCAATACCAAATAACTAATTTATTAGTTTGTTCTAGAAATTCATACGAAGCAAATAAAATGTCTGATTTTTTAAAATATAAAAGAATAGGCTTATATAGATTAGTTTAGATGTCATGAAAATCATTATAGCACCGGCATTGGCAATGTAGATGGAAATGATTGTGTGTCGTGTTTTTCATAAGCGTAACCCCCGCTCGTGCAACTTCCGTTTTGAATTCGGGGTTGTCTAGTGTCTGTTGTGTGTAGTGTGTGGTGACCAAAGTTACAATTAATCTGTTAATTTAAAATGTCAAAATAACTAGGACAAATATTCATATTTTGAGTTATGTAATTAAAATGTTTTTTCTAAAAACATGTTTGTGCTTACGCCCCTGAGGAGTTCCGAAAGAATGAAGGACATTAGCGACCTAGGGTTATTATAACTGAAGGCAATCATTTCTCAAATGTGAAAAATTTTTTCTTATTGAAGTTAATATTTTTCTACTGTCAATCTTTTGTTACTTTTAATACTAAGAATGCTATTATTTAATTCAATGTCATTCTTGCTCCTAGATGAAGTAGTTATAATAGAGCGATAAAATGTGTTTGAGCTATCGTGTTTGATTTATTATCTACCTAAAACTTTTATACTAGCGCATTCAGGTAAGAATGACAGTATGAAATGTAAGAAACTATAGGTATTTTTTTTTCTGCAACCGTTTGGAGAATTAACTGTTTTTGGTAAATTGAGTGGAAAATTCATCTTTATTGATTTAGCCCTGTAAAGCGATTTAAGGAAACGGTAAAATCTCTACCGATCCCCTATGTTACTTTTGGTTGACAACAGTAGTGTAAATATCTAATTAAGCACTCTAGACAACAGCGTCTGACATTTATTAGTTGATTTATATGAATTTTTTTACAAAAGTTAAAAAGTTAAAAAGTTTTTAAGAGTAGCAAAAACGGTTGCAGAAAAAATATTGACCGTTGCATCTGGAAAGTGTTATTACTGGGCTAGCCGGCTTCCAGGGATCTCTGGCACTCGCCATGAAAATTGCCAACTAGCCCAGTAAAGAATCACTTTCCGGTCTTGTTACGTAAATAAATAAATCATATCAAATTTGAGAGGGTGCTTATATAATACCCAATAATTATTTCATTATTTTTTGCTAGAAATACATAAATACGAACTAAATAAAATGTGAGATTTTTTAAAATTATTCAACACTTGGCTTAACGTACGTCTTTTACTTATATCATGGACCTAGCTAGCTAATTAAGTTTTTTTAGAATGTATTTATTTTATTTTTGTCAGTTCTACTATTTATGTCTGTATCAATTTTTAATTATTATAATAACATTCAACGTGGCAACGTAGGGATATGAAAAGTATATTTAAAAAGGCGGCAAAGGTAAATCTGCATACGGTCGGTAAGCATCCTGGCGGCGATCATTGATAAATAAATCAAAGATACCGAATTGTTACTTAAATGAAGCATTTTATTGTAGATACCTTGCATATGGATGACTGAAAAATTGCAATAAAAGTTCTTTGTGAATAGTAATTTAACCATTTTTTATAATTATTTTGCAATGTAATTGACTGGTTTTCATTATAGGACCTACCTATGCATATATTAATTTTTATTATCTGCCAAAAGAGGGGGGAAGGGGCGGCCACCCCCATGACTGCATTCGCAACGGCCATGGTATTATACGTAATAGCGATTTAATTTTTAATTAATTCCGTATACCCTTTATTATGTTTGGGCTTACATGGTAACCACAAATAATAGAAGCATATATCTATTAACCGAAGCCCCAGACTAGAATTTCGCGTCCAATAGTAGGTCGCCGAGATAATTTTGGTGAAATGAAAAAAAGATTTTTGAGGCTCGTAAAGTGTCCTAAAAGAATCAAATTTCGTAATTTCGCAATAAGCGACTTTTTATTAAAATTATGTATCAAAATATATGCTACTGGGAGCAACTTCCAACGTTAAAATAATTGTTTGGCCTGGTTTGATGATCTGACAACCGTTTGAAGAATAATCAAAAACTTCTCGTAAAGGTAAGTTAATATGTTTCTTTATTGTCAATTCCAAATAAAACTATTTTTGTGCTTTCCGTTCTCACATTTAATAATTTTTTTTGGACATGTAATATCGCTACCTAGTAAAATAAAGCGGTCACCCATTCTTTTAATGGTCCAGCCAATTCTGTCCATTGATCCTTTGCCATGCCCAGGTGCACTAAAATTCCAACAAACATGTTCTCTCCAAACGTTCAATAGCAAGATTTATTACGGTACTGTGAGGTTGGACCATCTGAAAATAGATATATTTTTTCATATTTTGCGACTCTAGATATGTTCCCAAGAAGATTAAAATGGGTTTCTTGTGACATCACACAGCATTGGTGATCAATAATATCGGATACTGTGGCAAAGGACAAAGTCTGTTTTTTAATCCGTGAATATAATGGGTCTTCAGTGTTAACTGAAATTTGCTTCCTGTTTGCATCGAAAAGTACACTTTGAATGTCTATACTCAGTTTTGCGACATAATTCTCAGAGTAGTATATTATCTGAATCACTAATTCGTTCCGCTGTAATATTTTTCTGTTCAGCGAAAGTAATACATTTGGTGTCTCTCATTTGGCAATTTTTTCCAAAATGGGTCTATCATTCAAATTTAGATATTTCCCGTGAAACGTTGGAAGTGACCATAATATTTGTTATTTCATTTTTGATTTTCCTTTCTGTAGTTTTTCATTAGTTCAACTTGACAATTTGTTCATCATTTATGTTAATTTTAAAATTATGATTACTTTGTCTAAATCCTGGGTACTTATATTTTTTCGAATACCATTTTTTCACGATGAATACAAAATTTTCGTGCTTCACACACGAGCAAATTTCGCGATCCTTGAGACGAGCCTGAAAACCAAACTGTTTAACAGTCTGGTTTTAGAAAAGGTAGTATATGATAATGGAATATTTGCAAATTTTTCCTAAATAGGTGAACGCGTCTCTTTAGACTGTGGAGTAAAACCCGCTTTTTGTATCTTAATTCTATTGTTCACAATAACAACCACCTTTCCAGGACATATTCGACATATTTCATCTTCGTTGAAAAATATTTCCATTGTTTCTTTCGTCTTTTGGCTTAAACAAACTCTTCTTTCGTTAGTGTGTTGTGAAACTCTTTTTCTCTTCCACAAACTGCATTTGCTTTACATGGGACCATTTTATGCAACCTTCCGTGCATTCTGTACTTTTTCAACAAGCGTCCCTAAAGAATCCTACGAACAATTTGCTTTTTATTCCTATCCATTAAGTTATCACTATTGCCTTCCCAAAACCAGCTAGTTTTTGACATCATCACGACTCCTTGTAGCATATTTTCCACTTTAGGTATTCAGTGAAAAAAAATCAAACTGATTTTCTTGTTGATTTATAAAAGGAAAAGGGCATCAATTTTGTTTCACAAAATTTCCATTGGCTCTGTAATAATTTGAAAAATATTTTTCCACACTGTACAAACCTATAGAAGACCAGTGGTTTGGATTTTGCAATATTTGCAATTTATAAAATCAGTCAATATAGGTACTAATAAATGATCTGCTCTTGAGTCAATTTAAAATAATTTGATCTTCTGGCATAAGTACCTGGACTAATACAAAATGTGTGTAGCCAGTATTTAATTTAAGACTATGCACCAACTTTTCCCAATAATAAAATTTTGTAGGAAATTATTATAGAAAAAGTTTTCCATTTGTTTCAAACTTTTTGGACCTCGTTGTATATAGTCGGACTGCTATATGATGACATTTTCACCCCTTGTTAACAATGTATAACATAGTTTGATATAGAGAAGTATTTATCTTTCTATCTCTTTCCTTATCTTTATCTTTCTCTTTCTTTCTCTTTTTCTTGTTCTTTCTCTATCTCTATTTACGCCATTTTTGGTAATTTGTTCATCTAGGATATTACATTACAATTTACTGTTTTCCAATTTTTTTACATATATCGAAGACATTTTTTTCATTTTCTTTAATTAAACATTCGTATAAGCATTGTTTTGCTGCTTAATTAGCAGGCCTAACATAGTTCTTCAATATTCTGTCTTATTTTTGCAGCATAATATTTTTTGTGATTTCCCCCTTTAATAGTGTCTTTTTTTTGTAGTATATATATATATATATATATATATATATATATATATATATATATATATATATATATATATATATATATATATATATATAGTTTGAAAGAAAGTTATTTTCTTTTTGACTTCTTGAACCTTATTTATATATTTTTATAGCAATTGTGTTCTTGGGATTTTGGTTCTTTAATGATATGAATGAAAATCAAAATTGTTTATTCATAAACACATTTTACAAACGTTTCGGTGGCTGTTTTTCCACCTTTTTCGATGCAATGACTAAAATATAAAGCAATTTACAAATTTTCTACTATTTTTAATTATTATTAAAATATCTTACCTTAAACGAAAAAATAATCTGATGTGGCACTTTATAGTTTAACGTACAATAATGTTACTTAATTAACAGTAAAAAGTGATGTGCTCGCTATACGCACAAATTATTAATTAAGTAACATTATTGTACGTTAAACTATAAAGTGCCACATCAGATTATTTTTTCGTTTAAGGTAAGATATTTTAATAATAATTAAAAATAGTAAAAAAATTTTAAATTGCTTTATATTTTAGTCATTGCATCGAAAAAGGTGGAAAACAGCCACCGAAACGTTTGTAAAATGTGTGTATGAATAAATAAACAATTTAGATTTTCATTCATATCATTAAAGAACCAAAATCCCAAGAACACAATTGCTATAAATATATATATATATATATATATATATATATATATATATATATATATATATATATATATATATATATATATATATATATATATATATATATATATATATATATATATATATATATATATATATATATATATATATATATATATATATATATATATATATATATATATATATATATATATATATATGTGTACGCAGGGTTCCTTTTTTTATTTGGGTTATATTCAACTAATGGATCATATTTATCAAATAAGTAATTTTATTTTCATCAAGTGTATTAACTTAATATGATTAATATCATTATTTTCACAAATTTTATTCCAATTTAACATAATAACTTCATTACCAAGTAGTGGCAGAGATATTCAGTGAACATTTGCGTAAAGACTTTTTTATATTAAAGGTAAAAGGCACTTTCGTCATTTCAGTTAAATTCTACTTATATACATTCAGAACTGTTAATATTTGCTGACCTGTTATACTTTTGTTTGTCATTGAGAGGCAGTATTTTGTATAATACACAAAATAATATGTCTGGTTAAACAAGACAGATTATCGAATGCTTCACATTAGGTTCGGCAATTTACATGTAATATCCTTTTGCGCCGGAGGGTGGTTTTTGGTAGAATCTGGACGTGTGGATATTATACATGTCTCATCTTTTTAGCTATGTAGATACTAATATAAATGTTAGAAAAATACATGCAAATACATTTGATCTTCAAATGAAATATGGGAAATAATTCAGAGTAAATAAAACTATTACTACTTTGTACTTATAGTGGACACAGATTCTTACATGAAACATGCTACAAAAATATTTATTTCAACATACGTTTGCTACATGTGAAAATCAGAAATTCTCAATAGTTATTGAAACAATTAGAACGTTCGATGCTATAGTCTGTTTCTTACTGAGAAAGAAATAGAATCACTCTATGACACCCATTTCAAGAGAGATCCTTTTCTTTTCCAATTGTTTTCTACAGAGTGTCCGGGAATATCATCACAATTTTGGGGGGGGGGGGGGGTGGATTCCTCAGTTAAAAATAACAATAAAAGTTTAAGTCAACAGGTCAAAATTTGGTTTTCATTTCTTATTTCAAAAACTATTTTGAGAAAAGCAATGAAATTTTGTATATGGTGTACATTTTTCATGAGGAATCTAATTGTTTTATCACAAAAAAGGTTGTCTTAAAGTTTGTCATATTTTTTGTCTCAAACTTTTTTGACTTTTCAACACTGACATCTGGACAAAATTACGTAAAAAAATATAATCAATGGAAAGCTGTACAATGCATCATTTAGAGAAAAACCGCATTGAATAAGTTATTGCATTGAAAAAAATTCCCATTTCTATTTTTCAAATAAACCAAAGTAGACGTCTGTCAATAAAAAATTTGACATAATCTGATGTCCTTCGACCACAAGTTTTTTTGTTACATTTCTGAGTTTCCATATGAAATAAGCAAAAATGGTTGAATATTCAAATGAAGAACTTGTTGATATCCATTTTTAATATAGAAAAGCCAACGAAAACGCACTGTTAGCCTGTAGATTGTATGCAGAAGATTTCCCAAACCAGCAACTGTAAATTCTTGCGAAAAAACGGAAAAGCACAGCGGAAATGCGAATAAAAAGCAGAATAATTGTTATGTGTAAGAAACGCACAGCGATCAGCGATCATCCCTTCTATTCTCACTTTTGTCCTCGCAGGCTGGGTGCGTGCATCCTCTGCGTGCAATGGCAACTCAAAGCGCGAGAAATTAAATTACAATGAAAACAAATTATAAATATAAATTCCAAAGGTACCCAAATAATATTATATACTTAATATTAAACAGAAAATATACATGTAAAAACAAAGTGAGAGAATTGTGAACAATAATATATTTCATTTAAATTAATAAACAAGCTTAAAAACATGTAATTCAATTATTTTTGACACACTAATGAGAAATCTTATATATTTATCTATTCCATTGTTTTTTCACTTATTTCTTCGCACTTTTTTATTTATTTTAACTAATAATTTAGTTTCTTATAACTATTCTCACATAACTAAATTTTTTAATCATAAAAATACTACCTACTTTCATAAATTTATAGCGCTCAAAACACCTGCGTTCTCTCCAAGAAACATAAAAATACTTGTCAAACAAATTATTTAAATAATTGAAAATTCTGGAGTGTCTTGGAACCTTTGATGTGAAGATAACACTGACGTAGTATTCCACGAAACACCAAAACACTATATAATGCACTGGACGCGCGTTTTACCAACCAAGTTGATATCATCTGCAGATGATTAAAACTGGTTTTAATCATCTCTAGATGATGCCTAAAACTGGTTGTAATCATCTTCAGATAATGCCAACTTGGTTGGCGAAACGCGCGTCGAGTGCAGCGTATAGTATTTTAGTGTTTCGTGGAAAACTACGTCAGTGTTAATTCAAAATTTACATATTTCAATGAACATTTTCTGGCTTATTTACTCATATATTATTTCTTATATTACATCAAAAAAAATCACTTTTGATTAAATATCATCATAATTTTTTTGTAATTGTTTAAACAATATAAATACTTGAGCCCGACAGCCGGAATGTTTCTGATATCAAATAATGTAGTACAACAAACATTTTAAAAAAAGTTTCATCAAAATCGGTTCAGTTGTTGTGGGTTCCGAAGTAAATCCCGTCGTTGACTCTATTACTATAACAGTTTACTTTGTTACAACTTTAGTGGTGATTAGTTGCCGAAATACTTTTTGGAGAGAAAAAGCGTCGATTTTGTTTCACAAAAGTGTCCATTGGCTCTGTAATAATTTGAGAAATATTTTTCCACACTATACAAACCTATAAAAGACGGGTGGATTGATTTCGCAGTATTCGCACATTATTTATCAAATAGGTCAATATAGATACTGATAGTCTGCTCTTGAGTCGATTTAAAATCATTTGATTTTCTGGTATAAACACCTAGAATAATACAAATTTTGTGTAACCAGTATTTAATTTAAAACTATGCGTCAACTTTCCTTAAGAATAAAATTTTCTGAGAAATTGTTAATGAAAAAGTTATCAATTTGTTTACAATTTTTTGGACCACGTTGTATAGACAATGGCAAAAAATTTATTGATTTTGTAAAAATAATGAGGTATATAATATATATAACCATTGATACTTCCTAAAAAATAAATGATAAGTATGTGATAAACTACAAATACTTACGTAACACTCGCAAACTAATTGAAAATTAATTTTAAATTGAATTGTTTGTGCTTTATTTAATTAATGGCTGTCATTTTCAAGAAACATTCTTAGTTGAAAATGAGGACAGGTACTGAGACCGTGACCGCAGAGAAATTTCTATAGGCCGCCCACGGATGTATTAAACCACTAGGGTCAAGATCAAAATACTAAAAGAGAAATTTGAGTTTACAATGTGTTCTTTGCAAGCAAACAATAATTCATATTACCTTTAACATACTTCTTTGGTGAAATTGACCTCTTATTTATTTGTTAATTACTAGAAATAAATAATATGACTGAAATATTTCATTTTAATATATAATTATATATTACATATAATATATAATTATATAGAAGGGTAGAAAAATTTATATTTTGAGGTTGCAGTTAAAGGAGCAAATAATCAAAGGGTTTCTCTTTTATCCAGCATGGATTATTTACAGTTTTGACTGGAACTTCAAACATTTTGATTTTTTTCTTACATGTATATAGTATATATTATCAGTAATAAATAGCTTATTTATATAAAAAATACTTTATTGACTCGTATAAAAATAACAATAACTTAAATCTAAATGTCCAGTACAACTGAACTTGGTAATAATTGTCTTTGTCTCGTCAGTTTTAATTTCATAATATTATAAATATAAAATTGAAATAAATACATAAATAAGTTTTTTGGTGGGCCACGCCCGGCTAGGGAACTAGAAGTGTCGCTGAGATTTTGGCAGGTACTTAAGCCAGACTAAAAAGCTGGATTTTTATAACTGAGCTTGAGTTTGTCCCCTGTAGGCCAATGATTGAGCATCGAGGGAACGGCCCCATCCACCATGTCCTGAACCACCTGAACCGTATCCTCCACCAATGTCACCACTGTATCCACCACCATGGCCTGAGCCTCCTGCATATACGGATTCATGAGTTTGAACATGACTGGATGAATGTTGAGGGTGGGCAACAACTTCGTAGGTAACGTGTTTCCCTTGACCTTGGCCTAAGAGTTTCTTTAAACCAATAATGGCGGAAAGGACAAGAGCTATTTTACCGATAAGGAGAGCTTTTCCAGCAATTAAAGCAATTCCAGCAAGTGCAAGCTTTCCAAGAACTGCAGCTTTGAGAGCCATAGCAGCCATTAGAGGTCCCATGAGTTTGCTACCCTTCTTCTTTTTACCTCTACCTTCTTCTTCCCCAACTGAGTTTTCTTCCCCATATAAGGAATCAGCTATATCACCAAGAGAACGTGCTGTAGAACTCACTGCGTTAACAATTTCACTTCCCTTAAGTTCAACTTTAATTGTATGTGTTTCTAAAAAGCCAGCAATACGATTGAAGATAAGCGATTCGATAGTATCCTCACTTGTAATGGCACGAGGAGCACCATCTTTTTCACCACCGGTATTAATGATTTGCACACCCTCGGTCACTCTAATTGTATCCTTATGTCCAAGCATCTTATCAATAAAGTTGAAGAGCTTGTATTTGAGGCATGACACGGAGTCCTTACGCAGGCAGTCGTTGTAAATAGAGTCCAGTAAGTCATTTTCAGTTTGAATTGAGTTTCCGCGGGCTTCTTCTTGAGTAGGAAGTGCACTAACCGCTACAACGAGACACAAATACAATCCAACGAGTTTAATATTAGCCATTGTGACAAACTGAATATGTGATAAACAAGCGGATCGTTGTATGATGTTCCGGACCTACAGTGTGGATATATATTACTCGCTCCCTTCTCTTCTGACTGGTTTTAACACAATTTGGGTCCAGAGGACTATACTGACGGCCGCGGGGCGATATCTTGGACCGCTTTCTCATCAAACGCGTCTAACCTCGTTTCGGACGCCCTGTGCGATATGCAACTATCTGCAAATACGACGGGTTCGTTCACTAGGTACGGCGATGTTATTAGTCAAGGATATCTTTAGACGGTCACGGTCACGGTTATACAATATACACATTATTAATATGTTTTTTAAAAAATTAATTTTGGATGCTTGCTTTAAAATATGTTGGTTCATAGAAAGCTAAATTTAAAATTTGTTTAGTTATCAGATGAAACATTATTACATAATAATGTAAGTATAATATAAATATTGTAATTCGAACTGCTCTAATGAAAAGGATAGGTTTTGTAATAAGTCTCCTTAGACATTATTACTCTAAAATAAATAGAGAAAATTTTGCATTAATTTTAATGGGAAGCATTCAATTTGAAATAATTGAGTTTTTCAGGACATACTAATATTTTAGGAATAAATTACATGTTAAATCTAATATGTGTTAAATATTCATAATTATTACGAATGATAATTTGATAATAATTATAAATATATTTAGGATGGGTAAGAACATGGTAAATATTTGGATTAAGTTAAATGCCGGATACACGCACGTCATAATTAATTTTGTGTATATTTATGTATAGCAAAGACTTTTTCTAAATATTTTTCTGCTGATTGCGTATAGGCGGACTAGGTCAGAAAAACCCACAAATATATTAAAGAAAGTGCAGAACGTTCCTTGATATTCATCAAAACAATAATGTATGTAGTTAAAACAGGCAATGAATGATTCAACAATATTAATTGGAACATCATGTTAAGTCTGCGTAAATATTTAATAACTAAAGAAATTGATGACATATAAATTTAGATTTTTTTAAATATTAGTTAAAATTTCCCTTTATTTTATTTGAGATTTTGAGCTAGAAATTTACAATGGGCTATTAATTATGTATTTTAATTTTCGTATTAAGTTATTTATAACTAGAGCGTGGACAAAATATCGAAATTTTATAAAATGCGACAAAAAATTTGTTTGAAAAGTCAGTCCTTAAACTTCCTGTTCAGTGATCTTATCAATTAATTAAAGAATAGAATAATAAAAATAATATAACAAAAAAAATGCTTCCACTGGAATTAGAATATTATTTTTGCTTGATAGACGCAGAACAAACGTATTGCATTGCATTGAGAACTATATTTTCTGGTAATATACATAATATGTCAACACTGACGTAGTTTTCCGCGAAACACCAAACCACCATATACTGCACTCAACGCGCGTTTCGCCAACCAAGTTGGCGCAACACGCGTCGAGGGCAGTATATTGTGTTTTGGTGTTTCGTGGAAAACTACGTCAGTATTATCTTCACATCAAAGGTTCCAACCCACTCCAGGACATATGTATAACTTCCAACGTAAGTATTTAAATAAAATACTATATTTCTTCCCATAAAAGCTAAATATTTTAGAAATAAATTTACATTAGAATTCTTTTACTTGCTTTGTTGTCAAGAATTTATTTAAATAATTTTTTACTTCTCGTTTATATCTAAGCCACATTTTTTGTGATAACTCAGTATCTACCAATTAGCTGAAAGATTTAAGATCTAACTTAAATGTAGAATAATCTAACCAAAAATCCTTTTCTTAAAACTTTAATTTAGAATATCTACCTCACCATAAAAAAATAGCGAGCAAAATATCTACTAGAGTGAGTACTAACATCAGTTATAAACCGTAATGGTCATAACACTTAAAATACCGTCTAGCGTCATCAGGAGGGTAGCGACCGTTGGTGGTGTTTTTTTAAAATATCAGAGGTTATGTCTATATCTGACAAAATTGGTATTTAATTGTTTTTTTGTTAATACCCATTAAAACTTTAGAGGATCCCATACAACTTTTCTATAAAACGTTTTTTTTTCTCTATTTTCTTAAATAAACTCACAAATTCAAATCAAAATGTGTATAAAATAAAATGATAGCACTACAGAGATAATGAGTAAAAATATTTTAAATTAGTAATTTCTCTTAAGTTTTATAATGTCACTTTTTTAGGTTAGGGGTATATTTGACACATAAACATAATTTTGATTTCACATTTTATATAAGTATTTTTATGTTTCATTTTTACTGTCAAACTTTTTTATGATTGAATACAAAATTGCAGCGTTTTCTGCCGACATAAAATAAATCACATCAAATTGTGTTATAAAATAAAGGTCAGATGTAATTGTCATATGCATGGGAAACTAGTAACAAGTAAACATTACGGAAAAAGTAGATCGTAATATAGACAATGTAGAAAATGTGATTTGAATTGTCTTTATGCAAAACTTATGTGAAATCACGAAAGCCTATTAATTGTGTTTATTTATTCACGCTCCTCAATATAAATTGCTCATTTGAGTCCACTGTGAATGAATTGATATTAACAGAAAAATGTTGGGGAGTGGCATAGAATCATAAAGTAATTTAAAGTGTGTTAATGCTATTTAACTAACAACACTTGCAAATATGTTTTATGGAATTTAGTAGACATTTTATGTCGTACTGAATTCTTATAAATTAGATGACGCAGTTTGAAACTGAAACGAATTTAATATAATCAGATTCCATTAACTGGTTTAGATATGAAAAATATTTCGTATTACAGATTTCTCTATTACTTTCGTAAAAGCAAGTGTGGTTATCATATCCGTCCGTTCTCCTGTCTGTGTATTTACACTAAAAATTAAAAAAGATATTAATAAAAAATGAACAAAATTTTGTATTTATTTATTTATTTTTAATACTGTGGTTAACAATACCACTAAATTGGTACCCACTTTAATTGTTTTAACTTTGTCGTACTTATTTTGATATTTCAATAGGTCATGGAATTTTGTATACTTCTAGTATAACAAATTACACAGAAATTAATTTTGCGTATAAATTCTCTAATCAGATTAATGAAATATTTTTTGTGATTTGTTAATATTTAGATTTACTTTCCTAATTAATAATGTTTGAACATTGGCAATAAATATTATGTAAGCCATCTAACGGTTGATATACATAATTCAAGTATAAATTATAATTATTATAGATTTATCAATTTTCGCTACAGATAAATACTAATTATTGTATTGTATTATTCTAAAATGAAAAATTATGAAAATCATTACCTATGTATCGTCTATTTCTCTTATCTTTAAATAAATTGAGAATATAAAACTATTAAAGAACAATATAGTACATATTTGAATTTCAAATGATTTTTAATAATTATTACAAAAATGCAGAAGCAATAATTATTGTACCAGTACAAGTACTTCAAGTCAAAGGACCATCGTTATAGAAGTATCCAATTATTGAAATACTCGAAATGTTCCGATTGTTATTGATGTCATCCGAATATCATCCGAACTATTCCTCTTCAAATGCGAGTTGCCACCGCTTAAAACTGAAAGAAAGTTAATTTGATTTTTTTTTTGTTTTTAATTAAATTTTCAATTCTTCCTGTATATTTAAAGTTGATCTAGTAATTTTAAATAATTAAAATGTTTCACTTCTTAGAGCATGAGAGTTCTTTTGTTTTACTTAAATCAGGGTCGTATTTTGGTGGCATTTAAACCAATAAAAGAAATCATAATTTCAACAGTATAGGAATACCAAAAAAAAAGAGGAAAAAAACTACTAATTAAGTAAGCTAAGATACAACCAACTGCCGAAGGAATACTCTTAGTACTCATAAACTTACCTAATAATGGGACTAATCGGTACCGGCTATCAGTAGCGGCAGGGTTACTTGATGTCAAAAAAAAAAAAAGTTAAGGGCGCCACGTGACTTAAACGATTAGCTCCCAAGGTGTCACTCACTCACAAGTCACGAAAGAGCTTTATTTTTGTCAGACAAAACTTTCGGTAAATCAGGGTTGATTGTTTATGTGCTTTCTAGTACATTTTTGTGAGCTTAGTACAGTAAAATTTTAATCTCAAACGTTTACTGGTTGAAATAAAAAAAAAAAAAAAAATATATATATATATATATATATATATATATATATATATATATATATATATATATATATATATATATATATATGTACGTTTAGATAAAGCTGTAATAAATAAGATAGAAAATATATAATCAACAATAATTATTTATTACAAAAAGAGAATAATAAAGAAAAAAAGAAAATAAACAGTTAGGCCTGGTAATAATGTTTCGCTAAATACTACAAATAATGTTATTATATATTACAACCACCTTTTGTGGTGTTTACCCAGGATATAGCTATATACTAGTTTACAGGCTGTACAGGCTGATAATAATATCCTATTTTAATCTATGTTATGTAAGGAAATAAGTAAGTTATACAAAAAAAAGTATATTAATTTTATTTAATTAAAAAGGTAACGTGTATGATATTTTATTTTACATTGGTATGACCAGTAGGTCTTGCTACCCTTAACTGTATATAAAGCTTTCACCCAATGTGCACTCTTTTATTTTTAAATTATCCCAGACTTAAATATATTTCTAAAATTAAGTTTTTTTTTTTTAATCTGAATTGACTTGTAATTGCCTCAAATTAACTATTTTACTTTACTATATTTGTATTTTCTTATCGCAAGTAAGGCAAGGGGCCAAAGAAAAAAAGGAACTAGGTAACTAAAATAAACAAAATACATTAAATTTTGAATCTTTTCAATTAAAATTATACGGCATTACGGTTGAATGAAACACAAGATCTGTTGGTTCATATTCATTGAAACACACTGACCTTTAACTCCTTTTTTTTCCTTTTTTTTTCCTTTAAAGCTTACTACTCCTTGGAATGCCTAGGAACATCCCCTTTTAAGTGGTAAAGTTCCCTAGATATGTCTCGTATGATATTCGCTGAAACCACCAGTTGTTGGCTAAACCACCCTGGATAAATACATACAATTTATTGAGGGGCCAGACTATCCTACGCAAAGATATTGGAAAGCTCTCGGGGTAAACCACCCCAGGTTAGGACAAGCCCTGATGTAAACTGAATTAAAAATTCCAGAAGGTACACCCCATACTAGGACCCTACAAATTCGTAAAGAAAAATTCCTTAGCAAATAATTTATATGGAATATTATTCTTAAGTTATTCACACACATTAAATTATTCTTAGATATATTCAACAGCTAAACTATATAGTAAAAGGATTAACATACCTCTCTTGAGGGCGGTGGTGACTATAGATTAAAAAAAAAAAAATTGAAAGTGTTGAAGACGTCAGATGCCAAATCCCCAGGTGGGAAGATTCTCACACAAAATTACTCAAAACCAAAACAACGTAATCGTGAAAATCATAAATATGTTCTGGAGAAATGGATAAATCCCAAAGAAATGGTTAACACTAAAATTTTCCACTTTCCAACACGTGCATCTGTCAATCTTCAGCCGAGCTACTTCAGTCGCCCGATTTCTTTTCTTTCACAATAATAAAAAAAGGTCATAAAATCAGAGTGTCTAACAAAACATTCGAATAAATTACGATTTTGAAATTAAGAGAAAATATATACTGACATTATCTTAGCACATGGGTAGGGCATAGGGAAATATATCAAAAAGTAAAAATATTCACCAACAAAATGATTCCAAAAAATGAAGGTATTAACTATAAAATTTGAGCAATACATAGTATCGCGATTAGCGTTATGTGATGCGAGAAACAGAATTTATTATGTTAAAGAATACAAATATATCAGGCACACGCCCATGGTGCGACAAATTCCACAGAGGTTAGCAAAAAGTTGTATAGATTACAATGGTAGAAATGCTATCAATTTATAAATTGTATATTTGGCTGCACTGAGAAAAGCCCCAGCAAAGAATTCTTTGCTAAGACTTTTTTAACTGGCGTAGCAATAATTTTATTTAGATTAGAAGTGTCTGTCCACTACATCAGATAAAACCACTTTACTGCGTGTTTTTATTAGCCCTTAAAAAGTACTTTTCAGCCTTTATTATTTGCTTTACTAGAACACTAAAGCATTTAGCTACCATTAAAAAGAAAAAAATATAAAGAAAAGTTTACTGTGATAGATAAAAATTTTTCCAGAATAGCAAAGTTTTGTGTTGAGTTACGTCATCGCAATACCAATCGGGCTCAATCGGACAGCTCGACCCAAGCGTCGAACATCAAAAGTTGAGTTTGTTGCTTCTTTGCTGCCATTTTTCGCTAGGATTTAAAGGGTAAACCTTGTGGCGTCGTGCATTCAAATAGTATGTATTATTTATGTTATGATACGAAGTGAGTTTGAAAGATTTGATGACTTACAAACATATCTAACCATTATTTTTTGTGTTATAAATAAACCACAGAAGACTTTGGTAAGTCGTTTTTTTTGCTACTGGTTTTTTAAACCGCGACGTCAATTCTACCATATATGACATACTAACAAAATTAATGACCGATCTTAACTTACATAAAGACCCCAGATTACGCGGGTGCGTGCGTGTCTTAGCGAGATTAACTTTTTTGTTTATAAAACTATCTTGTTCTCTCCTTTGCATTTTTTAATGGTGTATTATTAATGATTATTGATTAAAATTAAAAATAATTCTACTTTAAAATTAAAAATTTGACATCTCATCTACTGCTTTCTAATCTATTCGATCATTGTTTTACGCTGGATTCATTAGTTTAACAATTTTCTTCTCAATATAAGTACCTACAATATGTCTACGAATGGAGTTCTGAGAGATTAAAATGTCAAAACCTTCGTTTTTTCAGAAAATAGTCATTGTATCTAAAAATTTTTGCTTTGACAACATTTAAGTTAGAATTTTTAATAATAAACTATTTTTTATTTTGACGTGAAATGTTAAATCAAAAAGTTATTTCAAACATGATATGGGCAATCTCAAGATTTCAAATTAATATTATATTGTTTTTTGTAAATTGAAAATTAAATCACAATTTTAAACATATTGTATTAGAGCTGATATGCATTTTGTCCTTTATAGCTAAACCTTTCTTACCGGATTACATATTATATAATTTTCCAATTTTTTTTTTCATTCCAAAATACCTACTCACTATCTATAGTGGAAAAAATATTAATGAATATAAGATTGATAAAGACGAAAACTGGCGGTTTAGGAATATGATTACGCTCTTATTACCTCCAGTATTTCACAAATATTCAAAGAAAAATTTGTATTTATATGGGGTGCTTATTAAATATTAAACAACTTTTTTTATTTCATATTTTACTCTAAAGATTAGAGGTTTATTCTTAATCTAATTTTATGTTTTTATAATTTTTGATCACCCATTATAAAAAACCTAAAATTTCTCAACGTAAGTGATAATTTTTTAAAGAAGTAAGTTTTTTTTATAAAGAATGACTTTTCCTAGAAAAGTTAAAAATATTAGTAGGTACCTACCTATTTTGTCCTTTCGTAAACCCCATGTATACGGGGATATATCGTAACTGGTTTGTTTTTATTGGCATACGTAAATCTACTTAAGTACCTATTTTCTGGAATGGATATATAGAAGCAATGAGAATTGCAATTTAGGAACTTATTTAAATTTGGTGACAATCAGCTGATCTTATAAGAAAATAGTTAAACCGAGTTAAATTCAAATACAAATACCTCGACAAATACTAAACTAATTTAAAGAGCATTGAAAATCAATAAAAAAAAAAAAGGAAGTACTGAAATATAAAAAATTGGTGCAAACATGTTTTGAAATAAAGTGTTTTGACCAGTGCTGTTTAATATCTTGATTGTAATGTTTCCTGGAGGTCATATGCTGAAGCTTCCTCGGGAAATACTAGCTTATTCGCAAAAATCAGACAAATGAATGACTCAGGGAAGCCACAAAATTTACCAATATGTAAGTGATGACAGAAAATATAGGCAAAAGTGATAATTTGGACACATAACTTTTGTTGGTATCCAAGATGGATCCCTGAGTTATGCATTTGTTTTATTTTTGTGAATAGCTGATGAGATTTCAAAGCGGTTTAAAAAATTGCCAGGGCAAAAAGATGATTTTAAATTCCGTTTATTTTCTGTTTCCTAACTCTTTTACTTTTATAGAAAGGGCTGTTAATTTATTATCAAAATAAATGTTTTTTTTTTTTTAATTGTTTTTATTCATTTATGCCAAATCCTTGACCATTGTTTTCGGTGCATTCCAGAGTACACCAGTTTTTTGCTTGCAGTTTCATGTTTAGGAAGTTTAATTTTCATTATTCATTAATATCGTCTTGTTTGTAAAAAAATATTTTCTTAAAAAAAGAAAGTTCTTCATATTATCTAAAGGTGAACTACCTATGTAGTCATTATGGCTAACATTTATTTTCGATACTGATCAAACATAGGAACCCAAAATTCACCAATGGTGAAAACGATGACAGACAATATGAACAAGTGTGTCAGCTGGAAGCAGTTGATGACATTTTTGCAATACGTGAATTTGCTGATATCTAAGGTAACTCCTCACTGGGTTCATTTGTTTGATTTGTTGAATACATAAAAATCTTTAAAACCTAATTTAAATTACAAACAAAAAAATTCGTACACCTGTAGTGAAATATTGATCTGTCAAATTTGAGATCATTAATAGTAGATTTTTTTAATTAGACAGGACTGTGCATTTAATGTTATTTTAGGAATAAATATTTTTTTGCTGAAAACTATGCAGGAGGTGGCTCATAAATGTTTGTTTATGATATTTTCTCGGATACAAATAAATTTAATAAATAGTTTTATTATAATGTTTATTTAGTTTATCATCAATTAATATTAATTTGTAATTGTCAGTTTTCATAATTATGATAACAAGCAATTTAAAAAATATATATATTTTTTCTCGAAAAATGTAAAAATTTAGGAAAACGTGAATTTATTCCGGAGGAAATTTTTTAAAGAAAGAAGCATTTTATGTCATCGTGCATGATGGCATAAAAATTGCTCTGGAAAAAATGTATATCTATAAATTTTTAAATTTGTTCGAGGAAAAATAATTTTTGATAAAAAAATTGTATGTATGATAATTAAGAAAACTGGCAAAGATAAACACTAATTGATAAAAAATAAATAACTTTATAACAAAATTATTTTCCTTGCAAAACATTAAATATATGTATTTCTATCCGAGAAAATTTCATAAACAGATAAACATTTTGAGCGACACGCGCCTCCATGTCGATTTTTCAGCAAAAAATATTTATTCCCACAGCAGATATGCTTTTTAATAACAGCAAAATCACCTTTCTTTTCTAATTAAGAAATTCTACTGTGACTGATCTAAAACTTTTTGACATGACAGAATCTATTTTCTGCGACAGGCTAATTCTTTACTAAATTAGGAAAGCATATATGCTGCAATAAAAAAGTAATTAACTACAGCAGTAAAAACCTCGCAATGGTAGCAAAACACTTTGCTACAATACCAGAAAAATCATGGAGCGGTAAAAAAAATGTTGCTGTAAGTGAAAAGAATTAACTCTATCGTAGCCAGATACCTTACTTCAGCTAATAAATATCTTTACTGCAACAAAAAAGCGATCAACTGCAATAGTAATAAAGATATTAAGCGGCAGTAAAAATCTTTGCCAGGATAAAAAAGAACTGGTGTTACGGTAGCCAGGTTGTTTACATACTAGTGATATATGTCACTTTACTACACTAATATTACTTTACTATAACAGTAAAGCTTATTTTCGGTGGCTAGATGAAAAATATTTTATGAAGTAACCTTACTGTCATAGTAAAGTAACTTTAGCAAAACGAGTTTTACTGCCCTAGTAAAATTCTTGGCTGGCGCCTATTCAAATAGAGTTTTTTGCTACTGTAGCTCGATTTTTGGCTGTCACTGCAAAAATCTTCTCTCAGTGTGCCTACCAACGAGGCTAATAAATACGCGAATAGTGATTTAATAAAAATAAAAATATTAGAAAATAAACCGTGGCAGAGTACGGAATAATTTACCGTTGTTTAGGTTCCGAATTATATTTCGAATAATTGTTGGTCAATCAACATCACAAAACAAGTCAAATTATCAGCAGTAATATAATAATTAATATTTAACGAATATCACGAGAGCTTTTCGCAGCTTATTACATCCTAAAAATCAGTACAAGAATATTAATCTCCCAACTTGAGATTTGTAAATGTACTACTACTCGCTTGAAATATCCAAATTTCAAAGATTAAGTAAATTTAATGTTGCTGAATTGGTGGTGACGACGTCAGTTTTGTTAACCTCCTTGGCTTAAATAGCCGGCCAGTTTCGAAAAATCTTCCTTCCTTCCTTATTTTTCTATCAGAAATTAATAAAGAACACAGTAACACAGTTGCTTCGAAAATAGTTTGGGAAAAAATTGTCTATTGCTTCATTTTGTTAATTAATACAGAAGTGTTGATTGCTTTCGATTTGTAAATCGGATTTACTGGCAAACTAAACTTCCAGAATTGCTAGGTAAGTTGTAATTTATAATTTCTTCTATTATCGACCACATGTTTGAAGGTTAACTTTGAATAATTTTTGTTCATGATTTATTTTAGACGTTTTAGTACTTACACGATTTGGTGTAAGACAACATTTCCTATTTACTGTATTGTAAGATTTTTTGTAGTTTTTGCCTTATTGATATTTTATTAATATGTTTATTCATATATAATTTTTTTTGGAATTTATTTATTTTTCACACATCGAGAAAGATATGTAAGATCTTCGGGACCATTTTAATATAATAGATCTAATATTACCATTTAAGATCGTAATAAGCCTAACTCGCATGAGTGCAGATTTTTCAAAAATTATCAATAATTTTCAATGCATGAATTATATTTTATCACAAAATATCATGATTCACAAAAATGTTAAAAAATGTCACGATGACATTAGTTGAATAAGCTTGACAAGAAATTTGTAAAATGACAGCGGTAGTTTTCGATCATTATCACAAGTAATACAAAAAGTGGATGAATGATTATCGAAAATTAAATTCGGTTGATTTATAAGCAATAAAAAATCTGGCTTGGAAACCACACGAGCACCGTAGCAGAAGTGTGGTTTCCTAAAAGCAAATACTATTAGACTTAATAATACGTCCAACTTCAAGCAAATTCAAATTCAAAACAACCTTATTTTATATTTATACAAGAAAGCATCCACGCAGAGCACCCTTGCGCGATGCATTGACGGATTGGGCGCTGCGGATTCTGGTGGATTAAAAAAAAATGTTTAACAATATCAACTCCTGCCGATTTATCGGCTTATTTGAACTTAAAATTACTACAATACTAAATAAAAATATTTGGCTAAAAATAATGAAATTAACAATTTAAAACTTAAAATTATGGTAGGTAAGACACTATATAAAATTTTGCTTGTTAGGTAACCGGGAAAATATCTATTTGCAAAAACCCGCTAAAGATAATGAAATTAAGCGGCTAGGTCAGACTGCTTGCCAGAAAGTTTTTAATATTTTCAAGAATGTTTTCGATAAGAAACAACTAAAAAAAAAAGAAAAAAGAAAAAAATTATAGAAAAAAGTAACAAAAAAGAAAAGAAGAAAAGAATAAATTTGGATTATTGTTAAGTTGGGTTGAGCCTAAAGTCGTTGCCGAAAGATAGGCAACGCCTGGTACGGAAGTTTATGTTTTATAGTAAATTGAGCATTATTATCCCTTACTTGTGTAATGTTGCGTGTGAGTGGGTTGTTGGATAGCTGTGTTGTATAAAATTTTTGCGATGCATTTTTAATGTATTGCGCTAATGGTTCCATGTCGGGTTAAGTTGGGTTGAGCCTAAAGTCGTTGCCGAAAGATAGGCAGCACCTGGTACGGAAGTTTATGTTTTATAGTAAATTGAGCATTATGCTCCATTACTTGTGTAATGTTGCGTGTTAGTGGGTTGTTGGATAGCTGTGTTGTATAAAATTTGTGCGATGCGATGTATTGAGCTAGTGGTTTCATGTCGGTGATTTCGTGTAGATGCTGTATATCTGTCTAAACCGGTGATAAGGCGTAGAATTTTATTTTGGTGAATTTGTAATTTTTGTATCCTTGTCGCCGCTACTGAACACCACGCTGGAGCTGCGTACATAAGAGCCGACCTTATTACAGTCGTATATATGAGTCGTTTGTTCGTTCTGTTTAGTCTGCTATTCTTTGCCAAAAAGGGGGTATAAATTTTTGGTCTAAGAATAGGCTTTACGTATTGTCATGTTTATGTGTTTTCTAAAAGTGAGTCCTTTGTCTAAATGTACTCCTAGATATTTAACGTTGGTCTTAGTTTCAATTGAACGTCCGTTAATTCTTATAGGCGTCAGAATTTTGTTGTCTTTGAATTTTTTTGTAAATACTATAGCCTCCGACTTGCCCTCATTAAGTTTCATCTTCCACTGGTCATAGTACGGCGTCGCTCGTGATATATGAGCCTTCAGCAGCATATTTGCTGCTTGTGCGCTATGGCTGTGGCTACATATAGCCGTGCCGTCGGCGTACATGGCCAGTTTAGTATTAGGAAATTGGGGGAAGTTAGAGACGTTATACAGATTAAATAATTTTGGTTCTAAGATCGACCCCTGTGGGACGCCTGCGCGAATGCTCTTTGGTGAAGAAAGTGTATTGTTGATTTTGACTTACAGTGTTCTATTGTTCAAGTATGAGTGCAGTAGCTTTATAAGGTATATTGGAAAATTGTATGTATGCAGCCTGTGTATAAGGCCCGGGATCCAGACAGTATCGAAAGCTTTTTCGATATCCAACAAGACCTTAGTCGTGTTTTTACCATAATTGTACTGCAGTTTTATGTCATTGACAATCCTGACGACTTGCTATGTAGTGTTGTGACCCCGTTTGAATCCAAAATGGTAATCAACGTGGATACCCAGAGCATCTTGTGCTCTGTCAAATCGATTTAGAATGATTTTTTCCACCAGTTTAGAAATTGTCGATAGAAGACTAATAGAACGATAGTTTCCCGCAAGCTGGAGATTTTTCCCCGGCTTGGGTATCGGAGCCACAAGAACACATTTCCATGCACTGGGAAAGTGCTGCAAGCACAGGATCGCGTTCACAATATAAACAAGCTGCAGTACGCCCTTCCGTGGTAAGTTTTTTAATAGCTTGTTTTCGATACCATCCTTACCTGGTGCTTTATTATTGGGTAGTGATTTGATAAATTACGCAATTTCAGAGGGTTTAGTGATTATTTCTAAAAATTGTTGTCTAGTCATAATATTTTCACGTCTCATAAGGTACTCCGTGTCCTGTACGATACGATCTTGATCGGCAGTGTTCGGTGCGTCATTGTTATGTATCAGTTGGTAAGTGTCAGATAGATGTTTGCATGATATAGGGATAAATACATATATCAAAAAATTGTGAAAAACCAACAAACCCGTATTTTTTAATTTAGTAAAAATATCAGTATTTCATTATTTAATTAATTAATTACAAAAGTAGAAGAGATGTAATGGGAGAATAGTGACGTACATAAATCTTTTAGTTTTACGCCACCTATCAATTTTAAGTACAACTAGAAATTATTATGCATATATAGATTTTATATAAGAATTGGTCATCGTTTTACAGAATTTTTCCAATAGAGACATCATTATTGTAAATAAATTAAGAAGAAATGAGATAAACATATAATCATTAAACAAACCAGATAAATAAATATGAGGTAGTTCTTCTTCTTCTTCTCTTATTACCAATTGCTATAAAGATACAAGAAGAAAGCTGAGCTGTCAAAAGTTATTTTAGTGAACTTTATGAATGGATAGTGTTATGCTGTGTTTAATTCTATTGTTTTAACTTTTAATCTGTTCTTGAAATATTGAAGGAATAAAATTAATGTGTTATGAGTTAAATCTTTTTATATATTGTTTTTGTTGAAATGTATTCAAATCTTAACATATTGAATTTTTAGGTTATAAATATGAGTTTCATTAAAATATGTGTTGTACCGGCCCCTTTTGCCAAAATACAACAGTGACTACACCAGATAAAATATTTTTAACTGTGTCCATGGAACAAAAACGAAAAAGTGATTGGTTTACATTTGTAAGAAATAATATCTATATTAACTTAAAGTGGTATAGAGGGACTCAGTATTATATATGTGAAGATCATTTTGATGTATGAAGTATGTGTGTATAGGTATATTTTATATGGTTTGTCAATATATAAGTGATGGTGTTGATGTGATATGCAATGCATCACTCAAATGTTTGACCATTCTTAATACCTAAAATGAAAACGGTCCAGTATTTTTGTTCTATGGATGATCATAAAAATGGCTAATAATTTTAGTTTCAACTTTTATTGCCGGTATATATAAATGTACGTATTTTATTTTAGCTGGAAAATGATTCTGAAAATTGGATGCAGTTTAAACTGATGAGTATCGAAATATATTTTAAAAAAACATGCTGTTTCTTATAAATTCAGAATAATTGATACAAAAATGTCACAGTTGACCTTTTCGATAAAGAGAAAAGTAGAATTTAAAAAGAGCGTTCAACTAGACACTTCTCATATCTCAGTTGAATATCAACCTAGTACCTCAGAACATTTTCCATTTTCTTCGGCTGTTAAGAGGAAATTGGTATTTGAAGAACCTTTTAGGTCACCTAAAAAACAAACATCCAGTTCAAATTTAATTCAAAGTGATAGTGAATCTGAATATGTAAAGGAAACCGAGTTGGAGGTAATAATAGAGTTCAGAGTAGATTCTGTTGGAGCAATACATAAAGTGCATTAGGAAGTACAAGTAGACATTTCTGGCAACACAGAAAAAGTAAGTACTTTTATATAAGTATTTAAAAAATAACAAATATAATTATTTGTTATAGGTTGATAGTGAAGTACAAGCCACTTGGATAAGGAAGGATGCAAGTGTTCAGGTTGACTGGAGACGAGTAAATACTCAACAAACCGATCTTGCACACTAAATTATGAGGTCCATTTTATCAGATTCTCAAACCTCACTCTCTACTTTCCAACAAGAATAGTCAGGCTCCTCATTTGTACAAACATCTACATCTGAAGTAAGTGAGGCTGAACAAATAGAAGAAAGAAAAGTTACAGTTTTAGCCAATATCGAACAATTCCCTCGTTCTTTTTTTTGGGTTTATCTAAACCAATATATTATATAGTAAACCTTCTTAGTGAAGAAATTAAATGCCCCCTTGCACATATTTTATAAAACTCTGCAAAGATTCAGATTAGCTGACACTTTTTTTAGATTAAGTTTGGATTTTAATTTTTCTATAGGCCATAGTAAAATTTATAAATGTACCCTACCAAAAATTGATTTTTTTATTAAAGTAATTAATTGTATGGTCAAGTAAAGAAAAAATAGTGAGAAACCTGCCTATTCAATTTCGATATAAGTATAAAAATGTGCAGTTAATAATAGACTGTTATGAGGTGGAAATTGAGAAACCCAGTAATGCAAATTTGCAGTCGATGAGTTAGTCCTCATATAAAAATTGCAACACTATGAAATATTTAATATCGGCAACTCCTAGTGGCTTAATTAATTTGATTTCTGAAGGTTATGGTGGAAGAACTTCTAATATTGTAATTATAAAAGACTGGAAATATATAAAAGTACTTCCGCAACATTCTATTGTTATGGCTGACAGCGGCTTTAAAAAAATTGGCTCCTTTATTGGCTACAAAAAATTGCAAGTTAATTAGGCCTCCTAGTGTTTCTGCCCAAGAAAAATTATCTAGAGAATCTGTGAGAGAAAGTAAAAAGATAGCCAGTTGTACTGATGAATTATGTAAAATTATTACATAAAAAACATTGTAAGGAAAATGTTACAGAAAAATACCGTTTAAAGATTATTTACTGTTACGTATAACTGCACCTTAAATAAAACATTATATTATTTAATAACGAATTTATTGAAATTGAATTAAATTGAATTCCAATTCTTATAAGTCATACATTAACTTAGGAAATATACAATTTCATCATGTTCCACATCTATTATTCCAACACTGTTGTTTTCTTCAAAATTAGGAGATGCAACACAAAATAAACCCTTTTTTTTATTACAAATATGCATTTGAAGCATAATTTGTGCTTTATATTTTCTTGTTATTTCATTGTTTTTTTATAAAAAATTTTACTGTTGCCTGTTTTGATGGGCATTTAACTTCTACGCATAAATTTTCAGCCAAGCCATCTGGTGTAGCTCCAAAAATTGGATTCTGTGAACTTAGATGGATTTTAGCTGACGATGTCTTTACGTTCCTCTTTTTAGCAACAACCGCCAGAACTCTTTATTTAATTTTTTCCCTCTCGCTGTGGGTTCTGTCTCGAACGGTGATGATGCCCCTAATATAAATTTGACATAATAACCCACTCTCTGTTTGGCATCTACTTGTTTCATACCAGGGGCGTGCGGTGAGTTTTGATACAGGGGAAGCAGTTTGTGATATAGGGTGGTAGGTAGTGCGAAGCCCCAAGCGAAGCGAGGCAAAATTTTTTAAGAAAAGGGGCGTGGCTTCCGTATACTCATTTTAGAGCAAATGTCGAAAGCTGCAAAGTTATGATATCTAGAAAAAAAGTAGACTTGTAGGACCGTCACTCCTCAATAAATATAAAACATGAAAACACCACAAAAATTAGACAACCCCCGATTCCAGAGCCGAAGCTGCACGGGCGAGTGTTACACTTATGAAAAAAACAGTCACACAACCATACCCACCGACATTGCCAGCACCGGTGGTGGGGATTGAACCCGCAGCGAAATAGAGAGTTTGTTCAGTCACACTATCCATCGTGCACTCTCTAGCTAACTATAAATTGGGCCGGCTAGTTAAGTGGTTAACATGCACATACCTACCTATTTATAATGTAGTTTAATCCGCCTCTCCTTTTTTGCGATGTCGGAAATAACTTCGTCGTAAAAGTTTGAATTTTGGGACATCTCCTTCACAAAGTCACTTTCTATTGTCAACAGGGACAATTTTGAAAGCCGCTCTTCACTGGTTGAATTTCTTGAAAAAGTTTTTATTCTTTTTAAGGTCGAAAAACTGCGTTCAACCGAAGCACTAGTTGCAGGTATCGTCAACACTAATTCACACAATTTCAACACTTCAGAGTAAGCCTGATCCAAACTATTTTCTTTTATAAAGATAATCAGTTCGTTGGCATTATGTTTCTGACTAATATCTTCTGTAGCATAAATAACTGAAAGTTCCGATCGTAACCCAATTATATCAAAAAAAATTTCCGTAGTTATCACTCAATGACTGAAGTGCGTTTTGTGGAAACTGTTTATTTTTAAATTCATTAAAATTACACAATTCTAAAAATTGTATATCACTAAAATTTTTAAATCTATTATTTAGTTGCCCAGTGATATTGTCCAAAATTTCGATAAAATGTCTTTGATATGAAGTTCTATGATCCACTATAAATTCAGTTCGTATTCTTTTTTCTTTGCGGTTCTAAATTGTCATTACTAGTTTTCTCCCAGAACTTTTCAAATTCATTTCTTTTGTTACAAATCAAATTTTTGAATTCTTCAATTTTCTTTACACAAAATCCAACGTCATTTGATTTAGTTTGCTAAATATTGAATAAATTGTCAGTAAATGGGAATATTTCGGAGAAAATATTTAACAAAAAATTAAAATCAAAGTCTCTTTTCAATGAATCTAAGTAACCTCTCTAAGTCATAGTGTCCCAATCATCTGTTTGCTTTGTAAAATATTTTCAAATAAATCAATTAGAGGCTGTCGATATTCAGATACAGTTTGTACTAGCCTCCCATTGTAATACCACAGTGTTGGAGCAACTCTGGGTAGTCTCTTCTGTACTTCCAAATCTAAAGCTCGTGTCCGTTTTGATGATTTTGAAAAAAGGCAGCCATTCCACTAATACTTGAAAAACTACTTTGCACTCTTTAAGACACGCTGCAGATTGAGCTAGAACTAAACTTAATCGGTGCGCAAAACAATGTACAAATATTGCATTCTGAAAAGTCTCTTTTACTTTGGCCTGCAGGCCCTTCAATTCACCAGCCATTACAGCGGCACTATTTAATATGCAATTCTAAAACTGCTTACACGCGCACTAATGTTCAACGTTTTAAAAATCACTTGTCGCCGCACCACAGGTTTAGAAACACCAAAAAAGTTTTTACAAATATAGCTCAAAAGCTGAGAATAATACTAGGAAGATTAATATTAAGTATAAGATTAAAATCGATATTAAAATCGATATTAAAATCGAGATTAAAATCTATAAAACAAATCACATTACGATACTATAAGGCTCAGATATCAAGATTATGAAGTGGGGAGATGGGATGCATTTCAAGAAGTTGCTTACATATATCGAAGTCGCGTGAATTCGTCTTGGTTCGATTAATCGAGTACGTCATTGTTACGGTTTTATCATGCAACATTATCTCAGCTGTTGAAAAGCAGGGCCGTGTCTATTGAAATTGGATAAAAGTCAATTTTAATGATTAATATATGTGATAAGTAATAATTAGGTTCAAATTATGTGTTTTTTCTTTAATAATCCCAGGGGAAGCACTGCTTCCCTTGCTTCCATGGACCGACCGCCACTGTTTCATACAAGATTGAGGCAGTTATTCTGCCATATCTCATCTCGTGCCAAAGGCTAGAAGATGACTGCTCTTTGGTTTTGTTAAAAATTGAATTACACAGTTGAACACTTAATTTTTTTAGTACAAAATTCAATGATTTTCTCTGGTCCAGTTTCACTTGTTTCCTTAAAATCTAATGTAAGATGAAATATTGAGCCAGGTTCTGTTAAAGTTCTCATTTCATCCTTTTTATAATATTTGAGAAGTTGAATATTATAATTTACTGGTCCCTTTTCTATAACTTTTGTCAAAAAATTATTTGACAAATTAGTTGGAGGAACGATGTGCCCGGAAAACAGAACATTTGAGAAACTATTTTTTTTGTGTTTCCTAATTTGGATTTTTTCCAGTAACATTTTACATCAGTAGAGGATGGTTCCTCTGACCTACTGTGTAGCCAATATAAAAATGCTATTGCATATTTGCATCCTCCTAAAACAAAGTTATTTATAATTATGAACTTTATATTGAAATGACCGAAAAACTTTATTTAAGTATCTATTTTTCAAAAATAAATACCTATAAAATTAAGAAAATAATTAAAATACATACCTTCTGCTATTGCACAATCTTCACATTTGCACGATTCTACTCGTTCCTCCAGCTCATTTATTAGTACTTGACACAAATAGACCTTTTTCGTTATTCGGTGTTCTAGAGTTATTGTACATTTTAACTCGCACAATCCATCCAACCGTTTTAACTGAACATAGTCAACAGCATTTTTCTCTGGCTGATCTAGAAAAAATTATATTACAACTAGAAGCACGTATCTGAAGCATAATTTGCACTTCGTTTCTTCAAAATTTTATTATTTTCAATAGAATTTTATGAAATCAAAGTTAATATAAGAAAAATTAACTAAATAACTCAGTAGAAGTTGTCAAACTTTTATGGTGTTTATTATTATCATTATTTATTTATTAAATATATCACTTTATCTGTTAACCTTCACACCCCTTATTTCAGGGGCTATAAAGTACATGTTATGGATGTAGAACTCATGAAGCATATCCATGGAAACTGAAGGCAAATTGTTCGAATATGTTTTTCATAGCCACTTTCCATTTTAACTTTATTGTCACAAAAATTAACAGTACAACTGATTATTTTAGGATGACGTCACAACACGGCGGCCATATTGCCTGAGGGCAACCAAACACTTTATGTCAATGAAATAACCTCATTTTAAAACAAAAGAAAGTTAAAATGCCATCGTTTCGTGCGGTAATAAAATGTGGTAAAAGGGCAGAAAGAGATCAAGTGCGATTTTTTAGCATACCTGCTGTTTTAAAAGGTCTGGGTGGAAAATTAGAGGCGTTATCCAAAGAATAGCGAATACATTGGGTCTTTGAAACGAGGAGAGTTAAATGAAACCGTTCTTAATAACGCTCAAATTTGTTCAAATCACTTTATAACAGGTGAGTAGCTTTGTAAAATGTATTAAATGGTAAAAAATGTGCTCCAAAGCTATATAAATATATACTTTCTTAGTTAGAGTGGCTCTCAGCATATTACAATTTAATGCGTTGTTAGGGCAGCCCGCAGAACGTGAAGATAAAGATAATCCTGATTGGATTCCTAGTCAAAATATTGGGTACACGTCAATTAATACCAAAGACCAAGAAGCTATTGAGAGATATTTTAGAATTGCAAATCGAAGAAAACGTTTGAAAATGGTACAAATGTTTGTTGTTATTGGTAATTAAAGAAAATTCTTCATTGTAATTAATCTTTTAGTATGAGCCTGTTGCATTGCAGGAAGTTGTGGAACCTGTGGCAGGGCCCTCGACCTCGAAGGAGCATAGTGAATAAGAGGGTATCAGGGGTGTTGAGGTGCAAACGGAGATGGATATGGACCATTTAAACAAAGTGTTTAGTGATGTGAATTTTTGTAATGAAAAAATTCATGCTTCATAAGAACAATTAAAGGCAATGAATTTATCAGAAAAATCATTTTTGAACAACGACTCAAAGGCACTTTATTTCACCGGATTTTCAAAAGCTGATATGATGTTTTCCATATTTAATAATGTGGCTTCTTCCTTTTCAACTAAAAGTGTTTTGTCTCCGTTTAAACAATTTCTCTTAACGTTAATGAAGCTGCATCTTAATTTGCCTTGCAAATATTTATCTTATAGATTTTCTATATTTCCGGCAACTAATCAGACATATTTTATAAATGTATACATATACTTTATGCAAGATATAAAAGAATTGCATCCTGATCAGATAGAGAGTTATTGCAATATGGTAATAATAATATTTACACTACATAAAGACAATATTTTTCAGTAAAATAAACAGAGATAAAACTTACCTTGCCCATAAAAATGATTGCATTTGCGTTTATCTTTCTTGCACTAACTTCTTGCAAAAATCCAGCTTTATAAAATTTGTATGCTTGCAAAGATTTAACTGCTGGGCCTGTGTAGAAACTATGTATCAACACTGAGTAATTCACCATATCAATAATGGATACACATGGTAAAATACTTAAATCTGCAGAAAGATCTAAGGCTCCAAGAATGTATGGGTCAATATTATCCATTATCTTTATTTTCTCATCGTAGGGTTAAATAATATTCACTGCCTGACATTATCACAAAAAAAATACAACGTTATTTAAGAAAAACCCTCACAACACATACGTAGGGCTCCTCCCGAACGGGTGAATGAAAACACACCTTACTGAAAATGTGTTTATTCCTCTTGTACAGATTTAGCTTGACTAACTATCTCTGTATCTAATACACAAATGGTAAGTGGTTTTAGTATAAACATTAAATATGAATTGAACAACTCGGAAAGCTACGTAGTCGACACACCAAATAGAAAATTGAGAGACCGGAAATTGGTTGCCCCTCAAGCAATATGGTCGACCTGTCAAAGTCACGTGATCTAAAATGATCAATACGCTTATAATAATATAACCTCACAATAAAAATATGACAGTCACAGAATAGATGATATTTTCACTAGGGTAATGTTAGAAGAAGAAAAAAAAGACACAATTTTCAAAACAATACTTATACAGATTTCTACAATGTTAGTTTTAAGTTTTAAAGTTCAACACATATGCTCAAAATTTACCTACGTCATCAGATTTAAAATTTAAATTTTAATTTTAGATATAAATTTGTCCGGAACAAATAAGATTGTGAAATGAAGTAAAATCCCATTCATTTTTAATGTAGAATATAATGAACTCATTGAAAACATACTTTTTTTTAGATGCAAAAACCCTATTCTACCTCATTTTCCAGATCGGCGACTGTGTTTATGTTGTTGTTCAAGTGTATATGTGTATTTAAGAATTGTTTTACAGTCAACCGTCCTAGTTTTCCCGGATGTCCTCATTCGAGTCACTATTCTGAGAACAAGTAAGCACAACCTAAGCAACAATATGTTTTTTTTAACATTTCTACAAGATAGTAAATGTCTACAACATTTATACAACATGCATAAGTTTACAACACACATTCATCAAAATTAAATCATATGTGTGCTTCCTCAATGTGCTTCCTCAACATAGTAGATGTCTACAACACATCTACAATACGCATAAATTTACAACATTAATTTTAAACAAAGTACAAAATGTGAAAATAGCATGTATTTTGTTAAAGGTAAATACCGTATTTCGGATAACACAATTGTACACTATATGTATGTATATATATGCAAGATGGGTTTTGCCATTTGAACCAAAAACTGAGAACGACATGATTATAGTTATATTTGAGACATTTTTATTTTTTTTTCATGCACAGATAACCCGATATGACCCAGGATACCTTTAAATTTATATCAAATTCTTAACAAACCAATTTCAGAACCATTTTAATATGGAAAATGCAAGGTCAGTAGGTACTTAGATTTTGTTTAAACCTGTACAGAAAATTCTAATATAATATCATGTAGTATTTACTGATTGGCAATTTGCTTCAACAAATATTTATATAAGTATTAAAATTTAGTTTTGTTACACAAAGACAATTTCCTTTAATGTCTATATGCCATGTTATTAATCGTTAAGTTTAAGATGCTTTCGTAATAAATATTTCCACTTCTAGGAAACTATTCAGCAACTAATAAACAATTCAAAGCATATACTCATACAAGAGTTCGACCAATCTTCAACAATTTAATGTAATAGATTAAGCCTACTTTATTATTGACATCCCTAAAATTCGTGCTTAGTATAAATATTACTTTTACAATTCTACAAATCATATCAATTTCTTCCAAAGACGCTTGAGCAACAATTAAATATCATAGGGCAACTTTCTGAATATTCTGAATATTAGACTCACCACTTACATACATACATAGCTGTATCCGGGTTTAACAATATGTATTTTTATTTTCTAAAGCCCTAAACTAAAATATTAGATTCATCTCTCGTCTTTATTATCTATTCATAATCTTGATAGAGACTTCTGGTGACACCTATAATTTCCATGACTTTTTTTGTCTATATACTACTTTTAATTTTATACCATATTTTACCATGTTGCTGAATTATCATTCCATTCCTATTATTTATTTACTTTATTTTATATATGTTCACTACTGTAATATTGTAATTTATCATTCAATAAACCTATTTTATTCTATTCTATTCTATTCTATTTTTCTCCGGTGGCATCGCTTTTCGGTGAGAGGCAAAAATTTTTATCATGCTGTCAAAAGTGAAATTGAAAGTGTTTCTCACTGGTCGGCAAAGTTAAAAAAATTGGCAACAAATTACAAATTTGAAGAAGAATTATCAGTACTTTTACGTGATATCTTTACAATTGGAGTAAATTCGCCTCAAATTAAAGATCATTTGTTTGAAGAAGATCCAACATCTGAAGTACTTTAGCTAAAATGATAAAAATTGCCAAAAACAAGGAATCAGCGCTTAGTGAGTAACATATTAGGGAAGTAGCAGGTCCTTCGGTAGAGGTGAAAACTGATGCAGAGGTACACTTCAACCAGCAGCGGCGAGTAGCAGGATCGCAGCAATACCAAAACCATTGGAATCATGTAGCAGGATACTCAACTAAGAATTAATTATATTAGTGGACGGAGCTATGCAGTAAGAAATCGATCACAACTAAATCAAAGTTATTGCTTAGTTTGTGGACGTCGTAATCACAGTTCAAATGATTGTTCATATCGTAATTGTACTTAGTATAAATGCGGAATAAAAGAGCATTTGGCACCTATGTGTAGTAGTTCACGGTACCAATTTTTAAACAGAAAATGACTGACAAATAAGTGAAGGAAATGATGGCTTTACAATATTTAATTTACAAAGTATTGGAATAGATAATCATGAAATGTTGAACCCACATATGTAAAATTATTAGTAGAAAATATACCAATTCTTTGAAGCCGATTTTGATTTTGACATGCGGCTATATCTGAAAAACTTTATTTAAAATATTTTACAAAGCATATTCTTTTTAATAATGATCTTTCTCTTAAAGACTATGTGGCAATAATATTTGAACCATTAGGTTATTTAAATTTAAATGTATTGCATGAAAGATATAATCATTTGTTAATGATTTATGTAATAAAAATGGAGGGCCTACACTTATAGATAGAAATGGACCAAATATACTATAATTAGGTATCAGTAATATTAATTATATAGAAGAAAATATAAACAGAGATTCTTCGGCCAATGTAACAGAATTAGTCAAATCTTACCGAGAAATTTTTGGTAATAGTCTGGGAACTTTCAACAAGCTTAAGATATCATTAAAAATTATAAATGGAGCAACCCCAAAATTTTTTTAAGCAAGGAAAGTTCCTTTTGCTATAAAACCGAAAACAGAGCAAGAAATTCAACGTTTAATTGATAATAATGTTTTAGTCCCGGTGGATGATTCTGAGTGGGTCATGCCCATTGTTCCTGTATTAAAGCCAAATGGTAATATAAGAATATGTGGTGATTTAGAAATCACAATAAACCCAGATTTGGAGGTACAGCAGTATCCTTTACCAAGTATTGAGTATTTATTTTCCCAATTGCAAATGGGGGAAAATATTCAAAAATAGATTTATCCGAGGCCTATCATTCTATTGACAGAGGAAAGTAACAAGTTAGTAACGATTTCCACACATAAAGGACTTTTTGCATATATAAGACTACAGTATTATATTATATACGGTATTACCCTCTATTTTTCAAAAAATTATAGAGCAGTTGTTTGTAATTTCTGGTGTAGTAATATATCTCAACGATATTTTAACTACAGAAGTAAACGATAAAGAACATATGGAGCGCACTAAAAAAGTTTGTAATCTTTTGAAAAATGCAGGTCTAAAGGTAAAAAAAGAAAAATGTGCTTTTTTCCAAAATTTTGTTCAATATTTAGGTCATACAATTAATAAAAAAGGATTACGTATCACTAAAGAAAGAATTTTAGCAATAAAAAATGTACAAACTCCTAAAACTATTTCAGAGTTAACATTTTTTTAGGCATGGTAAATTTTTATGGTAAATTCATTCCAAATGCATCAATGATTTTACATCCTTTGTATAACTTATTTAAAAAAAATACAGCATGGATTGGTGTGAAAATGTAAAAAAACTTTTGAACGTATAAAAAATAAATTAATGTCTGCACCATTGTTGGCACATTATAATCCAGCTTTAAAAAATAAAATTAACGGAAGATGCGTCCCAATATGGCCTTGTTGCTATATGAAGTCATATTTATAGCGAAAATTCGGAGAAACCTATAGCATATGCGTCACGAAGCTTGAATAATGCAGAATCCAAATACAGCCAAATTGAAAAAGAGGCGAAAGCCATCATTTTTGGGGTACAAAAATTGTTTCAGTACCTCTATGGGAGGAAATTTTTACTGTACTCAGATCATAAACCATTGTTTTCAATGTTTGGCCCTAAAAAAAGGGATACCCGTATTTGCCGCAAACAGATTGTGACTATGAAATTCATTGTGTTCAAATAAAAACAATGCAGATTTTTTGTCAAGATTACCGGTAGATACTTCACAAAATTATTGAGACCAATAGGAAAATAATTTAAGAGGATAAGGCCCATACAGACCAATAAAGATGCTTAAAGAAGAGTATGTGTAATTCCCAAAAGATTTTTTTCCTATTGCTACCAATGGAAACTCATAAAAAAATTAATAATTTGGAAATTTCCGTTATAAATCAATAAAAATTAATCCACATATCCCAATACATTTCTCATATAACGTGTAGAAACCCATATAATCCCATAGAATATTCTATTGATTTTAATACTGTTTTCTATTGATATTTGCAACAGGGAATATAGACGTTAATGAATTTAATTCTCCACACATTCTTTTTAGTCCATTTAGTAAAAATTTGCGTTATTATTATTTTTAAAATTTTAGAATATTGTACTGGTATCTCACTCAAAAATATGGTTAATGAATATTTTTGCTTTTGCATAAACCGTAATTAATACTTGAAAATATTTCTTTTTATACTTAAACATACAGATAATTTATTATTTTTGTAAAAGCTATTTGTTCACACTATGATTTATTACATTTAATATCAAAAGCAGCTTTATATGAACATATTATGGAAGTAAGTAATACAATATCGTCTAGACATTCATAATTTCCCTTTCATTTAAACTAGGTGAAAGTGTTATACTACATGTATGTATTAAATACTGATAACTGCTTACGAATGAATTTAAATACAGAAAATTGAATAGTCGATAGATTTTTTAAAAATAATGTTTTTTTGTGTTGTAAACATTTTTTTCATAAGCGCTTTGTTTCTGAAATACAGGACGGTGAAATTTTCATTTGATAAATACTTTTGTCGCATAACCTTTGTATTTTTTTTAATATGGATTTCTACATTTGGCAGTCATTCATCTGAAGAAATGACGAAAAATATGTGTTAGAGAATATGTCCACTGAGTAGATAGATGGAACAAGAACACCTTTTTCTTTAAAACGTCTACGCATATGCCTGTTTAAAAAATTTAAATCATTTTTGAATTATCCCAAGTTTGTTAAAAAATACGTCTCTAGCAAGTTTTTAATATTTTTTGATAGTCTTCCAATAAATTGAGTACAATTGTTTCATTGCATGTAGAACAGAGGTTCTACATTTTTTAATAGGTGACTTTGAATAGAGTTGTAATAATTATTATAATCATAGTAGTTAGAACTGTCAAATCAATAAAAATACTATTTGTAACGTTATTTGCGTCTGATTTAACAGTTATAACAATGATTACAAATCTATTTAAAACTACTATTAAACAATATAGAACAGTTACGCAACGAGACATTTGGACTCAATTTATCGGAAGACTATAGAACATATCAAAAAACTACAAGAGACGATTTTTTCAAATGAAATTTGAAGTAATTAAAAATGGTTTATTTTTTTGAAACGTCAATAGGGGTAGAAGTTTTAAAGAAAAAACTGGTTCGTGTCCCTTCTATCCACGTCAATGGTCATATTTCCAGTCCAAATTTTTCGTAATATTTTCAAATTTCACCTATCATAGATGACCGCTAAATGTGGAATAAATGTATTAAAAAATGCAAGTCATGCGACAAAAAAACCTCAAATAAAAATTTCAGCGCCCTGTATCTCAAAAACTAAGCGCTTATGAAAAAAAGTGCATAACACAAAAAATACTCCTTTTTCAAAAATTTCTCGATTACTCAATTTTCTGTTTTTAAAACAGTATATAGAAAAGTGAAAATTTTCAGATTGCAGTCAGAACTGCAAATAATCTAGACGGAGAAAAGAAAACTGGTTTTTTGTGTGAAAATTTTTTAATAATAGCGTAATTGCCATCTAAAACAATTTTTTGATTCCTTATTTAAATCTTGAATAACTAATAATTCTAAATCTGCGAACAAATTTTAAAATTTGTAGTCTCCTACTGTAGGACAAACTGAATTTTTGGCCTAAAGAGGAGAGTACTTGCTTATTTTATTTGGAATTTTTACAATGATTGTTAAGTTTTTAAACTATTTTTCTTGTATTATAACCCATTATTTTATCTATTTCATTATTTTTTAATCGATTGAATTTGTTTAAATTAGTATATTATATTTTATGGAAAGGTGTATTTTAGTGTTTGTTGCCTGCTGTGTACTCATTAGTCATCAGTAACGTGTTTTGGGAGAGATGATTTTTTCTCTAATTGTTATTAATTACTTTTCAATTATTTAGGTTGCAAATAGTTAGTATACCTCTAAATTTAATATTTTCTCTCCTAACCTCAAATTAAACGTATTAATTTTTTAATAATATATATATATATATATATATATATATATATATATATATATATATATATATATATATATATATATATATATATATATATATATATATATATATATATATATATATATATTGTTAGAAACTCTTAACTAACTCGTAAATGAAACAACTCCCTGTATAGAGATATATTTTAATATGCACTATTCTCTAACAAGTCAAACATAAGAATGCCCTAAATTCATGATAGTTTTAGTTATCCTATATCGAACATTATACATTAAGTGAAGTGTGTTTTATAAACAATATTTCGGCTGAGTCAGGTTCAAGGGAACGTTGAGGGGAAGAGTTGGGACCGCCGTGAGTGCCTGAATGTCACGGTCTCCGATATACCGGGTGGCTCAATTATGATGTGCTATCAGTTCGGCCACGCTACAAAACTCTGCGTCCTCGCAGAATGCGTCCCCTAGCAAACCTCCTGTAACAAGAAATCAATTTATTGTTGTCTTTGCCATTACGTCAATGGCATCGAAACAGTACTTGACTACCAACTTCTGGTAATTTCGCCATTACGTTAATGGCAAGAAAGCAAAACGATTATGCTTTAAATTTTTCAATTAATGATCACTATCATCACTCTCATCGTCGAGAGCCTCTGCGTTATACGGTTTCATTCGATCGATCGCGTAAACGCCTTTATAAGGCCTGGGAGCACGTTGCGCACCAGGCAAGTCTTCGATATAATATCGATTGTGTTGCAACACTTTCTTTACAATAAAGGGTCCATCATATTTTGGAAGCAACTTTCTGCTCCGTCCGTCATTTGACCCTACATTTTTGAGGACTAATACTTGTTGTCCCTCCTTATATTTGGGAGCATCTTTACGTTTTGCGTCAAAACGAACTTTGGACTTAGTTTGCTCCTCCCTAATCTTTGTGCTTATCTTATCACGAATTTCTTGTACATTTTCCGACTTTCCCTCCGCTTGTGTTTCAACATCTGCGTCATTACGTAAAAATGCATCGTACTTACTACGGGGAACATGTCCCATTAACAACTCATAGGGACATTTCCCTGTGGTCTTATTTACTGTTGTATTATAACCAAATTGAACTTTATTTACACATTGATCCTACTTATCCTCACATTCTCCTAAACTAGTTGCAAGAGAAGATAAAATTGTGCGATTCATTCTTTCTACCTGTCCGTTTGACCTAGGTGTCGCAGTGGCATTTAAAATATTCTTAATGCCATAGTTATGACATAAATCAACAAACTTTTTACTTGTATAACATGACCCTCTGTCAGTTATTATCCGTCTAGGTACACCGTATGTGTCAATGATAGTCATCAAAAAATTAATAACAGGCCCAACTTTGGTGCTCTGAACTGCTTTCATAAAAAGGAATTTAGTAAACGCGTCAGTTATTACTATTAGATAACTATTTTTTCTTGGTACTAGGTACAAATGGCCCCACGTGATCAATATGGATGGTATCCAGTGGAGTCGAAATTTTAGGAATCGGGTGTAGTAATCCTGGCTTTTTACCAGCTGGTTGTTTGTTATATAAACAATCTAAATAATTTGAAATGTATTTTTGGCTATAACGACGCATCCCAGGAAACCAATAGGTTTTAGCGATAGCATTCAAAGGTTTATCTAAAGAAAAGTGACCTAATTCGTCGTGATAATAGTGTAAAATTTGTCTACGTGCAAAACGTGGTACGACCCACCTCGGACCACTTTCTGTTCGGCGATAAATGCGATGACGACGTAATTCATACTGTTTGTGTATATTACGTTCTTCAGTGTCAGCGGGTTTTCGACCTAATACTTCGTATAAATATTTACATCTATCATCATTCAACTGGGCAGACAAAATCCAGTCATCTTCAACAATATTTACATTAAAAACCGGGACCTCTTCTAAATTGTGAATGTTATCGGCAAACACCGGATTACGGCTTAAAGCATCTGCGTGTGGCATACACGTGCCCGGCCGATTTTCAACCGTAAAATCGAACTCACTAATTTGTAGCCACCACCGACCAATTCGAGGAATCAAATCTCGTTTAGTCAGTGCCGTGCGTAGGGCATTGCAGTCTGTTACGACTTTAAATGTTATCCCGATTAAATAATTTTTAAATTGGATTAATGAACTAACTACTGCTAATGTCTCTAATTCAAAACTATAATATCGCTGTTCCTCTTTACTAGTCTGGCGACTGAAGTACATTACAGGTTTTAAAAGGTTGTCATTTTTCTGTAATAATATGCCTCCTAGTTCTACTTTTGACGCGTCGGTATGGACTTCAGTTTCTGCATTAGGATCATAAAGAGCCAAAATAGGTTTGTTTGTTAGCTTATTTTTTTAGCATACTGAAAGCAATTTCCTGTTCCTCTTGCCATGTAAAAGGAACATCTTTTTTCGTTAAGCGTGTTAAAGGTAAGGCTATTGTCGCAAAACCTTCTACATATTTCCTAAAATAACTGGCTAAACCGATAAATTGACGAACTTCATGTACATTTTTAGGTTGTGGAAAGTTTTCGATGGCAATTGTTTTACGATTTCCAGGTCTTATACCCTGTGCATTAATTTCGTGTCCTAAATACTCTATTTCAGTTTGAAGGAATGAACGTTTTGTTAACTTTGGGCTAAGATTTGCTTGCCTAATCACCCCTAAAATTTGTTTGAGATATACTAAATTATCTTCTGCAGTCACCGATGGAATCAAAATGTCATCCATATAGGCCATCGCTATCGAGAAACGCAATGGACCTAAAGTTTTGTTTATCGTCCGCTGAAAAACGGCTGGAGCATTAACGAGGCCAAAAGGCATACGCAAATACTCATAATGCCCGTCAGGGGTTATAAATGCCGTTTTACTAATAGAATCTTTTGCCATAGGTATTTGATGATAACCCGAGGCTAAATCGAGGCAAGTAAAATATTCGCATCCATTTAACCTATCCAAATGTTCGTCAATACGAGGCAACGGAAATTTTTCTTTAATAGTTTTGGCATTAAGTGCCCTGTAATCTACACATAAACGTGAGTCGCCAGTTTTCTTTTTTACGAGTAAAATAGGGCTGGCATAAGAAGAAGTTGATTCTTGTACAATATTGTTCGTCATTAAATCATCGATTATGTCACGTACTTTCTGACGTTCTGAATAAGACAACCTGTATGGTTGGTACGTCACTGGCTTATCGTCGCTCAAATTAATTGTCATTTCTGTGCTAGTACATTTACCTAACTCGCTTGTTGTTATAGCAAAGCAATCTCTATATTCATTTAATAATTTTAAGAGTTGTAACTTGATATTTTCGTTTAGTGAATAAGAAACAAGTGGTGTTATATCGCTTAGTGTAAACGGTTTGTTATTTTTAGAAATAGCTGACAAAACTTGAATAGTTTCAGACTCGGTTCTATGAATGATGTCTGTGTCTTGTTCACAGACATCGCCTCGTGCTACGATTTGATTTTTATTATACACAACGGGAAAATCGGAAATGTTACAAATACTAACACATCCTTGACATGCTTTAGTTACGCATCTAACGATAAGATGCTCTTTCATAGGTAAACTTCTTACCTGACCTTCGATAAAAACGTCACCCTCTAGGTTTTGCTTATTGGTCACAGGAATGTACCCCACATGGCCTGGCAAGACTTCGACGTCCTCCTCGGCAACTAGGACTATTTTCTTCACAGGAATGACTCCTAATCCTGGTGGAGCAGTTTCCTCGTCTTCAATAACTCGCATCTCGTTATTGCGAACAATTAGAATTTTGTTCTTTTTAATAAATTCTTGACCAATTAAAACCGGAACAGTCTGAACAGAATTTTCAACTATAAGCACATTCACATTTGCTTCTGCACAATCAACCGTTAACAACACGGTCACAGTTCCTAAAATTTGTGTAACACTGTTATTATATCCTTCAATAATTTTATCTGTTTGGCTGTACTTTAATTTTAAAGTGTCAATAACGTCCTTACGAACAATTACACCACCACAGCCCGTGTCTACGTATCCCAAAAACTTTTGTCCGTTTATTTCACATGTGATGTAATAGCATTTGTCGTGTGCACCGACGGTTTTGCACGAAACGTTATCGCTCTTCTTACAATTTGGACTTATATGCCCAAGTCTTTTACACTTTGTACATTCCTTCTTCGGTTTTGTACATACATTTGCCAGATGTCCCTCTTCACGACAATTATAGCACTTAGATTTATATCGTTGATACGGATGAGTCCTTCTATCCTCTTTATTTCTCAGGTGGTCTCTTCCAGGAATTTTGTTACGATAATTAACTGGTTCTTGACGTCCCACATGGAGACGATTTGTGAGGGTGGACAAAAATGAAGAAAATAGGGATTCTGGGTTTTCATAACGCCCCGCCCTTGTTCCAGTTTGAATTATTTCATTGGGGATACCGTCTATGATACATGAATCTGCATGCTTTTCTGGTAACTCGCATGCTCGTACTAACTCCATCTTGTCAAAATAATATTGACTCCAGTTTTTATGATCGTCCTTCTTTCGTGCCAACATCGTCCTGAGAGCAACAGCAAAATCTCGATTATCAGGGAAAGCTTTAAGAATGTTCTGCTTCCACTCTCCCCAACTATAATCATATTCTGGTAAATTATCATACCATTTCTTCGCTAAACCCGTCAGTCGACTTTGCATATGCGCTATCGTCGTTACTTGGTTCCAGCTATTTGTTTCGGCCATCTGGTCTATTTTGTGTATCCATTGTACTGCGGATAAATTTGGAATCCCTGGCTCAAAACGTGGTATGCAATTGAATTTTTCTGAATGCCATGGCATAGAGCCCCTTTGTTCCAGTAGTGTATTGCGTGTTTGAAGTTCATCCACCAAACGCTCCAAATTGGCAATTCGATCGTCAGTACCTGTGACAGTTCTCTCAGAACGCGGTACACTTCCAAAGCACTCTCGTGGTGGCGGCGTGCAACATCAAAATTAAAAAAATGGCATGCCTTTGACAACTCAGTTTATGTTTGATTTATTGTTAATGTTAATAGCCTGTAATATTCCGCTACACATACTAGATAAACAACCATTTCGGAAGTTTTGGAATAAATATAATCCCCAGGTGAACTTACCAAGTCGTACATCGTTACGTAGATATATTCCAGCTGTTCATGAAGACATTGTAAATAGGATTAAATGTGGATTAAAAAATACACGGCTCTGGTTATGTATTGACGAGACGACAGATTGTAAAAAAAATTCTATTTTAAATATTATAGTACGTGTACTGGGCCCTCTTAAACTTACATTTCCACTTTTACTAGCTAGTAAAAGACTGACTGCGTGTACTGGCGAAATAATTACGGGGTGTTGGAGACATTCGAAAATTTGAACTTTCAACAAGTCAAGTATTGATGTTTGTGACTAATGGTGCTGCGACAATGCGCATGGTAGGCCGTTCTTTTCAAAGAGACAATTGTAGGTTTTTACGTGTTACGTGTAAAGTGCATGCGTTACATCTTGTGGCAGAAACGATTCGAAAATGTTTTCCAGAGGTAGATGCATTAATAGCAAATACAGAAAAAGTTTTTCTCAAATCTCCTAAACGGCTTCGAGCATTTCACAGACACTGTCCTGGTATCCCTGAACCACCAGAGCCGATTCTTACACGTTGGAGAACGTGGTTGAAAGCGGCTTTTTATTATGCTGAATATTTTCAACAAATAAAAGCTGTGATACTACAGTTCAACCCTAACGAGGCTACAGCTATTAGGGAAAACCAGACAAGCTTTCAAGACGTTTCCCTTGAAACAGATTTAAAAACTATTAATAACAATTATAGAGGACTACACGACGCAATAGAAAAATTGCAAAATAGTTCGTTGTCGTTAGTGGAATCGCTGCAAATAGTGGACGACGTAAATACACAGTTACAGGCTATAAATGACGCAAAAAATAATCGCGTTAGTGAAAAGAGTGTATTACAGAAAGATCCTGATTTTAGCAAATTAAGACAAATTTGTGATGGTGCATCTACAACTTCGTTAAGTGAGTTCACAGATTGTTTTACTTATGCCTGTATTACATCCGTAGATGTCGAATAGTCATTTTCAAAATGCAAAACATATTTTTTCACCAAAGCGAACATCGCTGACGGAGACAGCTGTAGAAACATACCTGATGCTATTATACTATAGATCTTCCCCACTTTGTGATGACGACAACCAAACTACTTCATAAATCTGCTTAAAAGGGTGAGTTTTATACAAATTTTTATAAAATGTAACATTATTGTTAAAATTTATTTCCATTTACTATACTTATTCAAGTATTATGATATGATGTAAACATATGAGTCATATGACGGCTCTGTCGGCCAGGTGACCTTGGACAGCTCTACTTATTATAATGAGCTCCTCTTAAAGTATCATTCGATAGTTATCAGTTTTTCTCGACGCACTGTATATTTGATACCATTAAAAAACCGATGCCAATTACTTGGGGGTCAGAACTTCCTCATCGTAGTAAAACTCGACGTGTGGTGGAGTATAAAAGTAATTTTTGACGTTTCAAAAAATTCACATTGGTGGAATGTCACTAATACTTTTTTTAGACATTGGGATCGATTTTGCTCATCAACGACCTCAATATCTTCCTTGATCTCTAGAATGTGTGAACAAAATTTGAAAGCTTTATCTTAAAAACTGTAGCTGCTATCGCGAATCACACAGACAGACACACAGACTGAAAATTTTTTCTGCCTGAAATTTTGTGTATCGTCATAATTCGTCGAGATCCATTCAGAAATGCAATAAAAATTTTCAAAATTTTTTCACGAATACATAACTCACTTTGAGGGGTGAGGGAGTAATATAGCATATTGTTATATGACCCAAGTGAAATAGATACACTTTTTTTATTACAAATTTTGTTTAAAAGCAATCGTAATAATCCATGTTAATTCGAAAAGGTTACAGGGATTGTCATCATATAAGCAGCCAAATAAATGATTTCAAGGCATTCTAAAAATTAATTAAATTTTGCTACGAATATTAATTTTTTATATTATAGTTTTTTATTTAATACTTTATTTGACTTCATTACATAGGAGTAATGATAATTTATGTCGGATGTTGGTGGGTAGTGTATATTAAAATACTGGACAATATTGTCTGTCTAAGACATCCGGGTGTAGTACTATATGGTTTAATTTTCTCGAAAAGATTACTTAAAAATTTAAGAAATCGATAAGTAAAACATATTGTGTACCTATTTAAAATATAATTTCTTTTAGGCATTTTGCGTTTCTGTTTATATTTATCATAACTTTCAATTAGTGTGTTGTTTTTGTTAGTGAAACTTATTCTATCTAATTTGTACTGCAAATAGATCGAAACACAAGTATCGGAGAAAACATGACATTCTTAAAAGAGTTAATTAATGAGCCATATATTACATAGAACCAAAACCATTTAATTTTTTTTTACACTTCACTTTATTAATAATTATTATTATCAGGCCGAGGAAATATGCACTACCAGACACATCTTCATGCGAAACCTATGTTTAATATAGCAGATAGTGATGGAATAATAGAAAACTGATAGACGACAAAGACATTTGTTTTGTGATACTGTCACACGGCTGAAATCGATATTCGCTTGGATATTGTATCGCACCGGTCGACGGGCACCCATAGTATCAACGAAGCAGTATACAACTATTTCCCACATATTTAAACTATAATTATTTTCCTCTTTTTTCTCATTAAACGCAAGTTTTGAATGAACAGGTGTCCGGTAGTGTATACCATTTTTCAGGTCCGACAGTTATATGAAAAAATCATATTTTTTAAAGAGCCTTTAATTGAATTAATATATTATTGATATACGAATAAATTTTACTTAAATGCCGAATTCGGTAAATAGCCGAAATTTATACCCACAACGCGTTGAGAAGTTCTCTATAATATGTTCAGATTTCGTTGTGGGTAAATTTTGTATCATTGTTTCGCCCACTGAGTGAATCTTAATACTGTCTAATACTCATAATGTGTTGTAGGTAAATTAACAAAATGCACTATACGATGTTATGCCGAAAATCGAACATATACGAATTTCATCGCATTATGGGTATAACGTATAGTGCCCATGATGCAAATTGCAAAGCAAGTAATGACATTTTAAATGTATGGCTGGCTACTAGATAAAAGACAAGGAAAATTAAGGGAAATGATATTAATTTGAATGATTATGGTTTAAAAAAACACGTAGAAAAGTAGATCTTATAAAAAAAATAACCCTTCAATCACAAAATTACCCTTTCACACAGAGGGCTGGGGATGATATTTAGGTATGTGAAAGAAGACTATATGAAATATTTCTACCAAACTTTAAATTTTTCGCTTAATTTTCCTTGCCCTAAAATGACCTTTAAAATGTCATTACGCCCAGATCCGTGAATCGAAATCCAACCAACCGTATAGATCAGTACTTGATTCTACATAAAATTTATTTGACTATGTTCAAAATTATTTTTGATATCTTGGATATTTGCAGCCATATTAACAAATACCGACCGCACACCTATAAGAATAGGATAGAATATTGAGGATTGGCAATTTACATCCATAACGAGATGAAATTCAATATGTTTCAATATGATTTTCGTCGTCACATCGTGTAGTGGAGACAGTAAACGAGTACAAAAATCCACGGCATGCACTGTAGAAGTAATAGTGACATGTGCATTATCCAGTATAAGTGTTATAAATTTGGGTACGGCATATCTTAATATTAGAGTATGGGACCTAAGCGACACTACATAGCAGAAAAAATTGCGATTGAAATTTGCGAATGAAGTTTGAAAATATTGTATGCTTCCAGAGGCTATTTTTTTTTTAATGAATTTGTAAAATGTTTGCAGAACATTTTTTCAGAATTAAGTGGAAAATATATAGAGGTTTCCAATTTCATCAAAAAATTAATTAAAAAATTAAGTTACATCGTTTTGAAATTTTATTTTAGACCCCTTTTTTACTGTACAACTTTCGAGGTGTAAATTATAAAAAATGATTATTTTTTTGACAAAATTTTAAATCTATTGTTTATTTTTCACCTGATTTTGAAGAGAAATATTTTGCGAATATTGTACAAATAGTCTAAAAAAACAACCCGGTCAGTCACACAATTTTGCCAACTTTTTTCGCAAATTTCAACAGGAACGCAGGAACTTGGGATACAAAAGAATGTGTAAAATTGGTGACAATTATCTGCACTGTCTGCCCACGTGTACTATTTAGAATTCGCACCATTAACTTCGATAGATATGGAAAGATCATTTTGTACAAACATATGTTGCTTTTATCTTGTCTACATATAACCATCTGTCAACAATGAGGCAGTATTAACTACCGGTCCTGGATTCTGGTCCAGTTTCCTCTCCCTGATTATTAAAATAGAAACACTTAGCGACCATATATATATCCAGGTCGAAGTCTGTCAGTTATTTATCTCGAAAGTGTTCTAATACAAGCATACAGTATCTCCTTGAGGAAGAAAAGAGCGGGTAAAAAGGTTGTCTACTGGTGGAATAACGACATTGCTAAGACAGGGCGGGAATATCTCTATGCAAAAAAAAGGTATCACCAGCGAGGTCCAGGCATGCTACTGCTACTGATATTACAATCCTGGAAGATGACCTAAATGAGAAAAGAAAAAGCTCAAGGAGATTAAAAGTAGTAAGTATAAAAAATTAAAGGAACTTCTTCAAAGCCCTGAGAACAATATCTGAAAATACCCGTATAATATAGCAACCAGAAGGCTTAAAGGTAACACTCGGAGCTGCTGGCGGAAACCCTTACAGCGGTGGTAGATGAGCTGTTCTCTATTTGGATAATCTTACAAGACCGACATCTACGGGAAAATTACTGACTTCCATAACAGAGGAGAAAGTTTTGAAGGCAGCCAGTAAAATTTACATTTAATTTCGCATCCAGATAGACTAATTCCCAAGAGAGATAGTAAAATTAATGAAAAGTGAGTCACCATCCAGAATAACAAGTACTGATAATAATTATAGAAAGTATGGACGTCCCAAAGAGAAGGAAAGAACTGGTTCTTTCTCCGAGATCGGTATATAAATCTACCCGATAAGACACAGATTCAAGTAAACAATGGAGTCGTGCATGTATCAGTACTAGTCTCTGTACTGTGGATTGCTATGTATAATAGAGTGCTGAGACTGGAACTACCGGATAGAGCCACATTGGTAGAGTTTGTTGATGATTGATCTGGGAATGATTAAAACTAACTTCAAGTTCAGTTAGTTTTAATCATCTTCAGATGATGCCATCTTGGTTGACGAAATGCACGTCGAGTGCAGTATATGATGTTTCGTCGAAAACTACGTCAGTGTTATCTTCACATCAAAGGTTCTAACCTTGTAGTAATACAACACCCAGAAGGTATTAAAACAATGGTTGAGCACGGTACTTTGCTTTCGATTTGGCTGAAATAAAAAGCCTGATATTAACACCAAAGATAACCGAAGCAGTGGTCCTAGCAGATCCTCAAAGTTGCCTCAAGAAACTGAAGTAGAAGTACAAATGGTACAGTCAAAGGAAGCAATAAAATGCCTAGGAGTGTGGTTGAGAAGAAACCAAAACTTTAAACTCCACGTTGAGGAGGTCCAGAAAAAAGTGACAAAGACCATAAGAGCCAACCAAAGGTTGAAGTCAAATATAGTGATTTGTTGACTACCCCGCATATAGCTTCTACCCAATAAAAGAAAACAAGTACGAAGAGTACTAAGAAGTGAAGCTATTCCATGCATGGCAGATCAAATGGAGTCTAAATGAATCCTGGACGACCAAAATAATTAAGAATGTTAGAAGCTGGGAGGAGAGGTCACATCGAAAGTTAGAGTATCACCTCACTCAACTCATGACAGAGCATAGAGAATTATGATTAGACCTCAAGAGAATAAACAAAATAGAGAGCGACATAAGCTTCTACCGTAAAGCATAAGCGACATCCGATGGGAAAGATGGAAAGTGAATGGAACAGGGTATCAGATGCTGGAGATACTGTTTTGACACCGGAAAAGTTGTGTGCCAAAATACGAAAAACATTGGCGCTGTGGAAACATGGGCGAAGAGGTTTCTGGAAGAAAGGGAGGGACGGCAACGAGTGTGGGAAAAAAGTAGGATTCGGTATCATCTGAATAGATCAGATGGTGTCCCGAAATAATGTCTAGCGACGGACCGGGACATTACTATATATTGGGGCAGAAATTTTAATGACCGTCACCCAGTGACTAGCCAGCACCTCTGGTGAGACACAGGACCAAGATGCAAACAAGCGAGGCTGAAGGACTGAGGGGCAGTTTCCCAAGATGATCTTGAACTTGGATTGATTAAAGTCTACTAGTGGAACCCTTTCTAGTTCTTGAACTTCATCTCAAGGCACTCCAAACAAGGACATTAACAACCTTGACCTGACTTGGGATGAGGATGGATGCGAATCCATCAAAAGGAAAAGGAATGATCACAAGGATAGTGAAGGAGAAGAGCAAAATACTCGGAAAACAGAGAAAAGGAAGATGGAAGTCATGATTATCGAGATAATCAAGGATATTGAGAAGGTCAGAATTCTCACTAAAATGATGGGACAATGTGAATACCAAAAAGCAGATTAAGTTAAGAATCCTGACGAGGCCCAGGAGATTTGCAAAAAGCTGGGTAACGTGCGGCACATAGTGGAAATCTCGCCACATGTCATGCCGATTAAAACCGACATTGCGTTTGCATGCTTAGATGCCTGGTGCCTAAAATATGAATGAGGATCGCACACCTAATAATGGAGAATAGAGAATGCTGGTTGTGTCGGAATTATGAATCAACATTGGCTTCCACAAGTTTAATAAATAGTGCACGAGGTGGAAGATAATCCATATGAGACAGCTCGGAGAAAGACATTGCAATATGTGTGGAAAGGGAGGATAATATGGAGGAAGAAGCAGTCAGTCAATTTTTAAGAAGATTTCTCGATGTGGCTGAAGACGGCGGTATTGTCACCCCTCGCGAAGTGTTCATGTACATTACGTACTATGTGAGCGGGGCTACGATGAAAATATATGTGATAAAGTCCGAAAAATAGCATATAAAATGACGATAGAAAAGGAAGATATTGACACTTTCAAGAATATGAAAAAGAAAATGATGCTGGCAGATTGGCACAGGGTAGCGGCCATGCTTAGAGAAAATAACTGGAAAGAATAAAAAAATGTTAGAGTTCATATTTCATGACACGAACATTAAAATCATGATGATGACGCCAAGAAAAGGGGCCACCACTGGGGTCACCAAACCAAGAAAATCAGAAAGAATGAGTTGGTCCTCAGTAACCAAATTTGAAAACTAATACTATAATAGTGGCTGCCGACGGTAGGAGCCACGTGGAGTTCCTGAAGTCTGTCAAAGATTAAGTTGGAGTTGAGATTAAGGGAATAAGAAGTACAAGGAAGGGCGAGCTGTTGCTCACCGTAGAAACACACTCGAGGCACAAACCCAAAAAAAAAAATACGAAGCACATGGGGCATGAAAGCATTATAACCAGGCAGGGGGCAGCGTGAGTTAATGACCACGCAAAGGGAATAGACGGAGTGTCCACTAAGGAGGAGATAGAGATAGTTCTCTAAATAGCCGTGGAAGAGGGCAAAAATTAAGTCAAGGTCAAATCGATCAGGCCAGCTTTCGAGAGAAACCAGAATGCCACCTTAACGGTTTCGAGGTAAGTTGGGAAGAAACTCATCGGTTTACAAACCGTCAGAATTGGATTGGTAAAATGCTAGATTGCAAAGAGAATTGGCGTCAGAGAGTGTTTTAAGTGCTGGGGTAGATACTCTGTGCAAAGTTGCACAGAGTATAGAAAGTTTCTGATATGGCGAGAGACTTCCAAATCCAATCGTGATGAAGCACCTAATGGACCTGTCATCTAACTAAAATAATACTTCAGAGAGGGGACTTAAAGAGTAGGAGAACTTTTCCTCACACGGAACGCCACTTGGGCGATGGAAGAGATTATGACAGAGGTTCTACAATTTGTTGCGGCAGACATTAACTGAAACTTGGCTGATTAGTAATGAATTAAAAGCTATCAATATTAAAAGGTATACATGTAAATCGACTTTTTTGTGACTTAGCCAATTATGACTCTCATATACAGTTATTAAATAACATAGTATTTTTTTCAATTTCCGTACACCCTAAAAAATTAATGACTAGCTATTTGTCATCAGGTACAACTGTTTATTTTTTATATTACTGTTATTAACGAAATTGAATATTTTGAGTAATAAATTTGAATTACTATTTATTTGTATAAATGTAATAATATTACAATTTCACATTTCATCTAATAATACGTGTAGAGGCGATAATAATTACTGTATGACATACTTTAGATCTCTTTTACACCGCTAGCCATATGTGACAATAACAATACTACATTTTTTCACCTATTTATTCTAGAATAAGTTTTCACACTAAGATATAACCGTAATAATGTTTAATATACAAATTTGTAACAATTTGTCTAAGGTAAATGGTTTTCTTCCTTTTTTTTATATTACAAATAATATAAATAAAAAATTATGATGATTAGTGAAAACAAAGAATTAATAAAAAAGAAAATGTATTAGTAAAAATTAACAACTTAATATTAAAATATTTTTAAATAAATATGCAGGGTCATCCAAAATATAAGCACCATATGGGACAAAAATTATTTGATTTAGGAAAGTCGACTAGGGCGACCATTTCTAGTTGTCATGAATAGAAATCGGGAGGTTATAAATTATTTCAGAGACAACTTTTAGGTAGGTATAATGTTATACTGTAACCACCTGATAAAGTATTCCCAAATAATATAAAATGATAAAATCATCTTATGTACCATGCAATAAATTTGTTTTTAAAGGAAGAGGAAAGCTTGCAGCTATAAAAAGCAAGTACTTACTGGCCGATGGGGTTTGTCTAATAGCAATTCATGGATATAGGCAGATCGCGTGTTTACACCCACTACTCCATGTTGAAAATGTTTACAACAATGAATTCGATGTCATTGGAATACACTCTAAATACGGAATATTTATAAAACCTCTATGTGAATAACACATAAATACATAAACAGTGCGAAATAAAAGAAAGCAGAGGTTAACTTTTTTAAAAAGTATCATTCAATTTGTGTATTAGTGGGCAGTATAGCAGTTTTCAGGTGCTATCGGAAACAACAAATATTTATCAGAAAGATGTGACATAATTAAACAAAAAAATATTCTGAACTGAATAACAAATACATCTGGATTAACATTGATGAAACCACCAGTGTTTGCAGCTGGAAGGTGGCAAATTTTTTTAGTAGGTGCATTAATATTATTTCCTAGAAGAGGTTTGAAACTGACCCACTTCAAACCAGAAAACTAAGTTCCTAATCATGGAAGGTGTCTTGACATTAAAGTTTTGATGGTATTTTCTTTGAGATAAAGTAATAAATCATTCAGCAGTATAAAAAATTTCAATGATTTCGACTAGTTGTTAGAGATCAAATATATATATATATATATATATATATATATATATATATATATATATATATATATATATATATATATATATATATATATATATATATATATATATATATATATATATATATATATATATATATATATATATATATATATATATATATAATATATATATGTATATATATATATATATATATATAATATATATATATATATATATATATATATATATGTATATATATAATATATATATATATATATATATATATATATATATATATATATATATATATATATATATATGTATATGTATATATATATATATATATATGTATATATATATATTATATATGTATATATATATATATATATATATATATATATATATATATATATATATATATATATATATATATATATATATATATATATATATATATATATATATATATATATATATATATATATATATATATATATATATATATATATATATATATATATATATATATATATATATATATATATATATATATATATATATATATATATATATATATATATATATATATATATATATATATATATATATATATATATATATATATATATATATATATATATATATACAGGGTGAGAAATTTTGGTTACCAAGATAATCGAGTATGATCTCTCCAACTAAAATATTTTCGAAAGTGCGGTGTTGCCACTTATACGTAAAACTGGCAACATCTTCGTTATTTTAAATGGAATATTCTGTATATTTTTGCGTTTTTTGGATCGTCGTCTCTTTCTGAGTAACTTTTATTAATATTTCCCTATACCTATCTGAAGCCGTTTTCGAGATAATAATTCTTTTCTGAATTTATTGCCAAAAATTTGACTTTCAGTAAATCGTGTTTTCTCCTACCTACGCAGCAATTAAAAGATAATTTTTTAGTTACGGCTAGGCAAGGCCTGGGGGCATCTCCTCCATTAATCAAATGTTTCGAATATCATACAGGGTGAGTTAGAGAACGCTTTCTACAAGTGACTTAGAAAAATGCACGAAAGTCAATTTTTTTTAAATGGAATGCCCTATATATTATTACCGATTCGGAAAGGCGATACATTTTCCTATTTAAAAAGGTATATACTCTATATCTAATGCACACCGTTTTCGATTTATGGGCACTTTTCTGTAACCTTACCAAGAATATTAGTCTTTTGGTATATCATAACGGGTGGGCCATGAAATTTTTGTTTTGTCATTTTGTAATGACAACAGATGTTATTTTTCTAAATAAATTTGACGGTAGTGATATTTGCACCTAATTTGAATAGCTATGTAGCACAAATATGGCAGAAAATAATTATACAAACACGGTTTTAATTGATTTGTTTATTATCCATGGAGAGTGCAATAAGATTATCAGCAGAACTTCAGCAGAAGATTTAATGAGAAATATCCGAATTTGCCGCAGATGAACAACAGAAAGTTTTTACGAATTCAGAGGAATTTTATAAATTTTGGTTCGTCATTAAGAGAAGCAAGAAATTTACCTAAACCTATGACATCTGACGAGGTAAATGAAATTAATGTGCTAGCATATTTTCATGCAAATCCCCAGTATTCCGTACGTTGTGCTGAGCGGGATTTAGCATTGCCATATTCATCCATTCGAAGAATACTAGCAAACCATAAAATGCATAATTACAAATTTACAAGAGTCCAATTTCTCATGCCTCAGGATTATCTACAGAGAATAGAATTTTATGAAATGTTACTTGTACGTATGCAAGAGGACTCCAATTTTTTAAAGAAAATTATATGGACTGATGAATCAAAATTTTCTAGGGAAGGGATTTGTAACACACGAAATCGTTACTAGAGAGGCTGGCTTTCAAGTCAAATTTAGTGTCAATGTGTTTTGTATGTTAATGGATGACAAAATACATATACGACGGAAAATTGAATTCCAGAAAATATTTAGATATAATTAGAACAGTTGTGGAAGACTTCCTTGATATTATGTCAATTGAAAAATATATAACTTGTTGGTATCAACTCGACGGGGATCCTGCACATTGTACACACGAAATTAGTATGGAGTTGGACCGCTTTTTTCGATGATCGTTGGATTAGACGTTTGGGACCGTGGAATTGGCCTCCGAGGTCCCCTGACCTTACCCCGTTAGATTTTTATCTTTGGGGTACTCTTAAAGGTAGAGTTTATAAAACTCCAGTCCACAACAGGGAAGAATTAGAACGTCGAGTAATTCAAGAGATTGAAAACTTGGACCCCGCTGAAATAAGAGCTGCTACAACAAACGTCGTCCATCGTCGTATACAAAAGTGTCTGGAAGTTAACGGTCTACATTTCGAACAATTATAACAATATTTTTAAGATTTTTATATTTATTACTGTTATTGGTATTATTTGTTATTGCTACTTAGACTTTGTTACTGTTGTTGCTGCTTAGTTATTATTTTTTTCTAATACTGACACTGTTATTGTTCTCTTAATGATGAACCAAAATTTATAAAATTCCTCTGATCTGCGGCAAATTCGGATATTTCTCATTAAATCTTCTACAAGTTCTGCTGATAATCTTATTGCACTGTCCATGGATAATATACAAATCAATTAAAACCGTGTTTGTATAATTATTTTCTGGCATATTTGTGCTACATAGCTATTCAAATTAGGTGCAAATATCACTAACGTCAAATTTATTTAGAAAAATAACATCTGTTGTCATTACAAAATAACAAAACAAAAATTTTATGGCCCACCCGTTATGATATACCAGAAGACTAATATTCTTGGTAAGGTTACAGAAAAGTGCCCATAAATCGAAAACGGTGTACATTAGGTATAGAGTGTATTATCTTTTTAAAGAGGTAAATGTATCGCCTTTCCGAATCAGTAATAATATACAGGGCATTCCATTTAAAAAAATTGACTTTCATGCATTTTTCTAAGTCACTTGTAGAAACCGTTCTCTAACTCACCCTGTATGATATTCGAAACATTTGATTAATGGAGGAGATTCCCCCAGGCCTTGCCTAGCTGCAACTAAAAAATTATCTTTTAATTGCTGCGTAAGTAGGAGAAAACACGATTTACTGAAAGTCAAATTTTTGGCAATAAATTCAGAAAAGAATTATTATCTCGAAAACGGCTTCAGATAGGTATAGGGAAATATTAATAAAAGTTATAAAAGTTACTCAGAAAGAGACGACGATCCAAAAAAACGCAAAAATATACAGGGTATTCCATTTAAAATAACGAAGATGTTGCCAGTTTTACGTATAAGTGGCAACACCGCACTTTCGAAAATATTTTAGTTGGAGAGATCATACTCGATTATCTTGACAACCAAAATTTCACAGCAATCGGTTGATCCATTCTCCATATACTTCTAATACTCCACCCACCGTGGCTCACCCTGTATATATATCTATATATATATATATATATATATATATATATATATATATATATATATATATATATATATATATATATATATATATATATATATATATATATATATATATATATATATATATATATATATATATATATATATATATGTAGCTTAAATTGACATAATTAATATTTTTATTTTTGTAAAGTTGAACATTAGTAAACAGTGTTGATAAAGCATAATAAATAAATAAATAAATAACCATTGTGTGAAATTAGACAAATTCCTGAACTGTAAGTAACGACATTTTTTTGTATCTAATTCCCCACTTCATGTGCGTGAACTCAATGTGTATAGCTGACATCTAAATAATTCAAAATCAGTACTGAACTAAGCGTGAAGGGATAGTATATAGCCACGTATAGCGAACTAATAATATTCTCGATATAAGCAAGTAGGGAAATGTCCGGTCAAAATATAACTCTAGCTGATCTTTTTGATAAACTTGAGACGCTGAACCAAAAGGCTGACACGACTCATAATTCGCTGAAACACATAAAGAGCGAACTTCAAGAAGTGCAAAAGAAATTAAGTAACCTTGGAAAAGAAAATAAAGAGCTAACAGAAAAAATACTTGCATTGGATAATAAATCTAGAAAAAAATAATTTAATCGTATATGGATTACCAGAAGTACAAAATCAATTAGATAACATTAATTACCTAAAAACTGCACTTGATATCGATTTGGATATACGAGATATTAATAATGTATACCAAATAGGCAATAACCAAAACAAAGGTGGAGTTAAGGCAGTAAAAAATTGAACTTACGTCATATTTGAAAAAACTAGAGATATTTAAGAATGCTTATAAACTGAAAAAGAAAAAAACATTAGAAACATATCTATTATGCATGATCTAAGCACCGAAGATCAAGAAATTCATAAAACATTGCGCCAGTATTTAAATGTTGCAAAATCAAGAGGTAATAAAGTTGCTATAAAAAAAATAAACTGTTTGTAAACAAATCTGCCTATACATACGATTACTTAATTAAAAATCCAAACATAAATTTTAATGAAAACGATCAAGAAGAGGAGGAGATTCATCTAGGAGAAAACAAAGGAGTGTCAAATAGGGATATTGGAAAAAATAAAGAAAGGGGTTAGGCGAGAACGAAACAGCTGTACCAAAAACATTACAATTAGACAAATCAAGACAAACGCGGCAAACATCAAAAAAAATTAGGCAATAATAAACAATTATATTAAATTCTATAATCTATTTTGTAAAATATTATTATTATATAAGAGTATTTTGTATCAATAGTTTGTTATTATTTTTTGTTTTTTTTTCTATATTTTTTTGTGCAGAGCTACTCAATTTTCTATTTTCAAAGTAACATATGATTTTCTTTTGAAATAATAAAGGATAGTAATATGGATCAATATATAAGAGATATTAATTTTGTACCTCTAAATACACTCGAGGTTGATAATATTACAGAGTTTAATAAATTAATCACTACGGGACAAATGAAAATGTCAGATTTCAAAATATATCATCAAAACATTAGAAGTATTTCGCAAAATTTTAATTGAATTCTGCATTTATTTAAGCCAAATAACTGCGGAATTCGATTGTATCATTCTGTCTGAAACTTGGAATATTTATAATATTGAATTTTTTAACATAAATGGCTATGATTTGGTATACAGTGAGGGTTCTATAAATAAAAGTGATGGAGTGGTAATGTATATAAAAAATACCTAATAATTACTCTTCTAAAATTATATTTATTGACGAATGCAAGATAATACAAACTAAACTTACATTAAAGAATAAAAAAACTTTATTAATTACCGCCATTTATAGACCCCCTTCTAATCAAGCTGAAAATTTTTTGACTCAGCTAAGGTTATACCTGCAACAAACTAAAAATTTAGTATTAGACTATCACATAATAGTGGGAGATATTAACTTAAATCTACAATTAGAGAATGATATAGTTTCCGATTACCTTAATCTACTAGCCGAGTATAATTTTACATCCGCTATAAACAAACCTACCAGAGTTAGTGGTGAATCTGCAAGTTGTATAGACCATATTTTCATCAACAGCAAACTTAAGAACCTAAATGATAGTCTACCAATCATCCTAAAATCAAATATAACAGATCACTACTCTACAATAATTAATTTGCCTGAAGTTGTAGAAAAAAATTTAAGGGTAGAAAATAAAAGCATCAAAAATATAAATTATCCGCAATTGAAGGTCGATCTACATAACTATAATTGGAACAATTTATATAATATATCAGATATAGATGAAGCAACCACATTTTTTGTAAATATACTGCGCGAACAAATTAACAAAAAATACAAAATATATTAAACTAAAAAGAAAAAATGTAAAACGAAAGGAGTGGATTACAAATGGTTTGGTAACGTCAATTAACAAAAAAAAATGAAATGCACAAATTATACAAAGAAAATCCCACAAATGCTGCGAGAAAACAGGAATTCATTACATATAGAAATTACGTAAATTACTTAATAAAATTGACCAAAATAAATTACTATAAACAAGAAATAAATAAAAACGTAAACAGTGCAAAGCATTTGTGGAAAACAGTAAAAAATATTAACGTACTTACTAAAGATAGTGAAGTACAGCAAATTATGACTGAAACAAATGATCTAACAACGGATGATTTGATAATTGCTAATACTTTCAATAATTATTATGCTAAGATCGGAAAAGAACTTGCCGAAAAAATTCACAAGCCCCAAAGCACCCCTCCAGCAAGAGAGATATCCCAGTATTCCATATATCTAGAGCCAACCAACAAAAAAGAAATAATCAATACAATTAAAACTCTAAAAATTAAAAAAGCACCTGGTATAGACGGAATAAAAACAGAAACTTTACAAGAAATATGTGAAGAAATTGCATCGCCATTAACATTTCTTATGAATACAATAATTGACACAGGAATTTGCCCCCATGAATTTAAATCAGCCGTGATAAAACCTATTTTCAAGAAAGGAGATAAAAAATATTCCATCTAATTATAGACCTATATCTTTGATCACGAGCTTAACAAAAGTATTTGAAAAAAATTATAAATGTAAGAATGGAAAAATTCATATATAAATACAAACTAATATCAGATAAGCAATTCGGATTCAGAGAGGGCAAATCAACGCAAGATGCAATTTCATGCTTAACATCTGAAATTTATAAAAATATGGATGACGGAAATCCTTCTTTATGTATATTCCTGGATCTTGCTAAGGCCTTTGACACTGTTAGTCACACGCAGTTGTTGGAGACCTTGCAAGATATAGGAATAAGGGGAAATGCTCACAAATTAATTTCAAGCTACCTAACTCAGAGAAAACAATATGTAAGAATTCGTACCAAAACAAGCTTGGAAAAAGTAGTAAAATATGGGGTACCACAGGGAACAGTCCTTGGACCTATGCTATTCACAATATATCTAAACAATTTACTTACCATTAAAACTTCCGGGATGATCATAAGCTTTGCAGATGACACGGCAATTTATTATAAGGACCAAACTTGGTCGGAACTTAAAACTAAAGTTGAAAATGACATGAAATTATTAATAGATTGGTTTAATCATAACATTTTAACAATAAATTATGAAAAAACAAAGTACGTACCATTTGCATGTTACAAAAATAGCTTACCTAAATTTCAGTCATTAACAATAAAAAATATATCTGAGTCTATAGAAATTAAGTCAACAGATCATATAAAATATTTAGGAGTCACGCTAGATAAACATTTAAGATGGGATGTACATGTTGATAATGTTTCTAGAACTTTAAGAAGTATTTTATACAACTTTAAGTATTTCAATAAAATACTTGATACATGTCATATGAGAATGATATATTTTGCCTTAATAGAGTCTAGATTACAATATGCAATATTAGGATGGGGAGGAATCACTACTAGTTACCTGAAAAAATTAGATGTATTACAAAAAAAAAATTTTAAAAATAATGTATAATAAGGAAAATACTTACCCTTCAGATCTCCTATTTACAGAATCAAAAATTTTAGATATTAGGCAACTATATTTCTGTAATGTTGTTACTCACATCTACAAAAACAAAACTAACTTACAATATATTGATCATTACTACTCTACACGAAATAAAACAAATCTGCAAGTTAAAACAATAAAGTCGGAAAAATCAATAGGGCAACGAAGCCATACTTATCATTGTTCCAGAGTATACAATTTTTTACCTGAACAACAAAAAAAATCAAATCAATGACATAAAATCTCTGGGATTATTTAAAAAGAAAATCAAAACTTTTGTATTAAATATAGATAGAATAACTATACACAAACTTATAAGTCCAAGAAATTATTAATTTTTTTTATTTATTTTTTAAATTTTTTTTACAATCTATTTTATTTTACCCAAAAACTATTGTATTGAATTTATAATTAATTGCCCAAAAAATGTAAAATGTAAATTTGTCTGTAGTACATTGAAGGAACGGAAAATCTTTATCTACGCGCAACCTATGGTTTTTTGTAGATTATTTTTGTTTATTTGCATGTATTATTGTAAAATTGCATTATATACTCATTGTAAATTATACTGTGAGCAGTGGTAAATAAACGTTATTATTATTATTATATTATTATTATATATATATATATATATATATATATATATATATATATATATATATATATATATATATATATATATATATATGAATATATATATATATATATATATATATATATATATATATATATATATATATATATATATATATATATATATATATATATATATATATATATATATATATATATATATATATATATATATATATATATATATATATATATATATATATATATATATATATATATATATATATATATATATATATATATATATATGTATACATATAATGAAATATGTTATTTGTAACTGCCTCAGAATACAAAGTAATGTTTAAATTTGTATATAAAAATATATACATAAATCGTGGAGATGCAGTTATTAGGTGGTTAAATTCAATTAAAAATCTCTGTTTTTTATCAAGCTTTCGGAAAATTTTATTCCTTTCTCAAGATATCTAAAAGTGTACATTATAATATTAAAAAAAAATTATTATTAATTATTATAATACTTACAAACATGATTAAAAATATAAAAATGAAAACATGGCATACAAATTGTTTTAAATAAAATGTGTAAATATCAGGAGTAAAATAGGTCAATTTAGACAATTTCAAATATACAGGGTGAGTCAGTTTTTTGTAGACAGACTTTAACAGGAGATAGGACACATGTTTTTAAAAATAAAAGTTCCTATAAACATATGTCGTAGAACGCTTCGTTTCCGAGATACAGGGTGTTGAATATAATATTTTTTTCTCGAATTTTCATTATAACTTATAAACGAATGTTTAGATTTTTTCCATGTTTGGGGGATAATGCCTATTAATTAAGGGACATAAAACAAGCGATAAGAATGTTCAAAAACTTGCACAGTTGCGGAGTGGAGGGGGTGCTCAACCACTTTCTTAAACAGAACTTCTACACCAATGACTATTTTTTTTAAAAAACTGTTATTTTCATTATCTACATACAGTTTAACAAAAATCATGTCCCTTCTTCTTTATCTCTTTCCAATGTAGTCAAAATAAATATTTGTTATATCAAGCCATACTCAAATACAAGACTTTAACAAGTTGAAATCTGCTTAGTACACTAATTTTAACAATCCTTATTTATGATGTGCTGCGTAAATACTAATGTACTGCAACTAAATTACAAAGAAAAAACATTGAATGAACATTGATGTCAAATTTTTGAATTTATAACAATATTTAATTAACAATTGTGGAATTAATAACAATTGTTAGCAATAACGATTTATTAAATAACAATTACAACAATTAATAACAATAACACTAAAATTAGACACTTTGTTCAAAATGTAAACCGTTCTTTTCAATACACATTTCACAGCGACGTACAATAGAACGTCTTAAGTTAACTAAATGACGCACCCTTATTTCATTGCAAGCATCTCTGATGCGATTGTGAAGTTCTTCAAGTGTATTAACCGGAGTGGTATACACTTTTTCCTTAATGAATCGCGACACAAAAAAAGTCAGGTGGCGTTAAATCGGGGGATCTGGGAGGCCACGCCACTGGACCTCCACAACCTATCCACCTATCCTATAGTTATTGTTTAGCCAATTTCTTACAATTCTGCCATAATGGGCCGGGCACCCATCAAACTGAATCCAAGACTGGCTTCCCACATATTACCATGCTCTTCTTCTAAAAATTGTAGGAAATTTTCTGAATTTGCACGTTGTGGCAAGAAATAAGTTCCAAACACGTGGTTGCCGTAAATTCCAGTCCAGACATATGTACTAAATTCATGTTGAAAACTTCTTGTTCGAATGGCATGTGGGTTTTCATGTGTCCATACATGCAGATTGTGAAAATTTACTGTACCACGACGAATAAAACAGGATTCATCAGTCCACAGTATGTTGGATAAGAAATCTCTATTATTTTGAATGGAGTTAAGAACCCACCTACAATAATTAAGTCTTCATTCGGCGTCACCTGGATATAAACCTTGAACAGGTTCAAAATGATATGGGCGTCTGTGATCCCGTTTTAAAACCCGGCAAATTTTACTTTGGGATATACCAAGAGCAACAGCAGTACGTCGAGTACTTGTCGTTGGGTTCCTATTAATTCACGCAATATACCCTCTCCAATTCTATCTCGTCCACGGTTGTTCTTTCGGCCCCCATGTACATCTTTCAAACCCTGGTTAACAAATCGACGGTGGATACTCACAAAAACGGAATGATGAGGTTGTCGTCTATTTGGAAATCTTCTTCGATACTCCCTAGCAGCGTACCTTGAATTCCCATTTGCGAACCCATAAATAAAATGAATGTCGGCTTGTTCGCTATTTGTAAATGTAAACGGCATGTTACACTAATTAAAAGCTGGCAAATCAAATGAAATAACTTTTTAAACTTAAAAAACAATAATTAATAACAGAGAAAATATTCAAGATGAAGCCAAAGTGTTTGTAGATAAACTTGTAATAAGTCAAACTGTCGTTTCAAAATATGACATTTAATACTTACTTGTTTTCCAAGGAGTATAATATTTTGTTGCAATACACAGTTGTATATGCTAGTTTCAAATGGAAATTATTTAGCAAAAAACAACGAAAATTGAAACGGAAATTGGTACATACACAAGTTTAATAAAACTTAAAGAAACTTCTTAAAACTGTTTGGCAACTGCACAATAATGTATTAATGTAACAGATTTCAACTTATAAAAGTCTTGTATTTGAGTATGGCTTGATATAACAAACATTTATTTTGACTACATCGGAAAGAGATAAAAAATAAGAGATTTCGGTTTTCAAGAATCCTTAACAAACCATATTTAGGTAGGTTTCGTTGAAAAAATTAAATATTTAACCGATAATTGATAATAAATAAATTACTTAATTTAGTACCACATCAAACACTAAAAATCAAAATAACTCGGAAACGCACAGGAATTTCGAAACAGAAAACTGTATGTAGATAACGAAAATAACAGTTAATAGGCATTATCCCCCAAACATGAAAGAAATCTAAGCATTCGTTTATGTTATAACGAAAATTCGAGAAAAAAAATTATATTCAACACCCTGTATCTCGGAAACGAAGCCTTCTACGACATATGTTTATAGGAACTTTTCTTTTTAAAAACATGTGTTCTATCTCCTGTTAAAGTTTGTCTATAAAAAACTGACTCACTCTGTATATATATATATATATATATATATATATATATATATATATATATATATATATATATATATATATATATATATATATATATATATATATACATAGCGGATAATTTGAGCAATTCATATAATATTTTTCATTGTTACAATAAAACTTTCCAACATTATCAAAATGTATTATTTCTCAAAGGGACGATAATTTATATTAAAAGTAGTAAAAATCTGAAGGCTTAAATGGCATTTGTCGCTTTGTTGATTTCATTGTTTTCCATGATACACTTGATAATACAAGATTAATGTAGAAGCTCAAATGACATGTTGCGTCGGTTTGTTGATTTGATTGTTTTCCATGACACACTTTGGAGCCCAAATTAATATTGATAAACATTTACTTACTTTTTTTTCAACTAACATTGCACGAAAATCAAGTTGTGAGACATTACTGAATTCAGAAACAAAAATTCTACCAGACTAAGTAAAAAAAAATATAGCCTTTCATTTGAAACAAAAAAGTTGATTATCGTCTGACATTGCGGTTGATGTTGAAGAAAACAAAATTAGTGTCTGTTTGCAGTATTTGTAACAATTAATTTTGTTTTCTTTTTTGTTTTTTAAAATCGGACAAGAAATATAGGAATTAAGACTTGCGGCATTTTATAAAATAAAAAACAAAAAATTATTCATGTTTTACATCTTTCGGTCTAATTGGGACCACCCTGTATTTACATTTTTAAAATAATTAATTGCATCAATGTTTCAAAACAGCCTTGTTACTGGGCCGAAGTCAGAAGACTTTGAATCTTTAAATCGGAGGACTGACAGGCCACTGCAGACTTAAGAGGCATCTATCATTAATAGGTATTGAGCAGGACCATATATGTCCAGAATGCGGGAGTGGTGAAGAAACATCTTACCACTTCCTGGTACAGTGTGAAGGGTTTGGTCGTCTGAGATATAGCATCTTCGGTTCTGAGACGCTTCTATGGGAGGAGATGAGTGCCATTCTGACCTTCATTAGAAGATCGGAAAAATTCGACGAGGGAGCAAGAGATGCACATGGCTGAGGGGACAGTTGGGGTTTGGTAAAAAGGGCCAGTCTGCTGCCTACTTGCCAGGCGTTAACCTCCTCCACCATTACAATTACCATTACCATTACCATGTCTTAAAATTTATTTCCGCTGTGAAAAATATTCGAGGTGTCATATTAGCTGCGCTCTAACAAGCTCATTTAAGTTTGCATATTATGAAACATCCTAAAAATAACTACATTTGACGCACATTTTGAGTATTAATTACGCTTAATTACGTCACAAAAGTTTAACTTTATTTTTATTTTCTTTCAATGAAGAAAAATAAAGGAAGAAAAAACACATGTCTTCTGTTTTCATTTCTAGTTTCCAATTTTCAAATAAAAAGAAATGGGAAAATTACCCATTCAGACATGAAAATAAAAGTTTATTCTGTATTAATATAACATAATATAGGAATCAATGTTACAATAAAAGTACTTTAATTAAAAAAAAAACCGCTGCCAATTACTTGCAGATCAGAACTTCCTCACCGTAGTAAAACTCGAGGTGTGGTGGAGTTTATAATGTAAGCAAATTTTGACGTTTCAAAAAAGTCACATTTTGACGTTTCAAAAAAGTCACATTGGTAGAATGTCATTAATATTTTTTTTAGACATTGCGGGACCGATTTTGCTCATCAATGAACTCAATCTCTTCCTTCACTTCTAGAATGTGTGTACCAAATTTGAAAGCTTTATCTCAAAAACTGTCGTTGCTATCGCGAACCACACAGAAAGACACACAGATAGAGCATTTTTTCTCTCTGAAATTTTGTGTATCGTCATAATTCGTCGAGATTTGTCCAGAAATGCAATAAAAATTTTCAAAAATTTTTTTCACAAATACATAATTTCCTTATTTTGAGGGGTGAGGAAGTAATATCAAATAAAATAAATTTGGATACGCCACTACCGGCGCTATGTACTTCCTTCAAATATCAACACATGCGCATTTTCAGAAGGCACAGTTGTATACTGTCTATAATCGCCGTACGTTTATACTTAAAACTTAATTGAACTACTATGGAATATACATGAAAAAAAAACGCCTTAATTATTTTACGACAACATTGTTTTATGAGAATTATTGTAGTTGCTTTCATCAAAGTTAGTAATTTGTCACATAAAGGACTATAAATATTTGCAGTAAAATTATTGTAGTTATAAATAACAAACATTGTTTGACTGTTTGTTCTCTTACGATGGTAAAAGTAACCATTTACGTTAAAATAAGAAATCAATTAGAATGTATAGAAAATTACGCGGCATTTGTTGAAATCAAACAAACATTAATTAAGCAAAGTACCTACATATTGTAGTTATTAATTATTTAATAAAAATATGAACGGATGACTATTAGTCTAAAAATTGTGTGGCATTGCTAAATAATATGTAGCAAAATCTGCTTTAAACTGTAGTAATAGTTTTATTTAGAAATGTACGTACGTAGACAAGCAATAAGTCACCATCAGTTTTGTTTACCATCAGGTTGTTGCTCTTGCGTTATGCAGTTACGTACGTATCATTTCATTTCATTCCAAAATGCTGTCCAGTCCAGAAAACCTAACACCCAACCCTACGATTTTGTTACATTTATAATATGAGTGCTATAAGTGATGATTTTTATAAACATAACTAACCATGGACGATTTTGTTATCTCAATCTTAAATAGTTAGGCGTTTCTTGAACTAATTGAGTCATTTCGAGGTAAGTTTTAATATTGCATAACATTAGAGTGAATCTTTATTTATTATGAATGAAAGTTTCGTATCCACCACTGCTCAATATGTTGATATTTTTTGTGGGAACTAAATTGAATAAAAATGTAAGAAAACCTAAATTTATCATTAATGAGAAATTGAGGTTTTCTTATATTTTTATCCAATTTAGTTCCGACAGAAAATATCAACATCTTTATTTATAACTTATAGAACCGCAACATTTAAGGAGGAAGCTTTATTCTGAACTACGATCTTTCCATCAAGAGATGGCGCGTTATATTACCTGTGGTTTTAATCCTCAAGAACTACAACGAGTATTGGTAAAACGAAAAGGGGATCAAATCACAATACCCGACATACCAATATCCTCTTCGTAAAATATTTGGGGTGGCATTACTTAATTGTACATGTCCGATAACTCCCTTGTAGTCAAAGAACAAGTAGCTTGCCATTTATGACAAAATATACTACTATTGTATGTAATGGTTATAATATAACTTAATTTTTCACTGATTTATGTGAGAAATGTTGCTACAAAAGTTCACAATATATCTTACAACATTGTAGTAGAATAGTCAACAAAAACCTAAATATACTGGGACATCACTTCCTTCCTCTTGTCTCTTTTGCCTACCTGTACAAGAGGGGAAATGTCACTTTGGCAATTTTTAATACAGCAGCGGTACGTTGAACTTTTATTACAGTATGGTATCTAGCGCCAGGTCCTGTTTTAAAGTGTATGAACATCACTTTATTCTATCAGCGATATGATAGACGCTAGGATAACTCAGTGAAGAAATGGTATGTCCAAGGTTATGTGTATATGGTTGTCGATTTCGCAGAAGTGGACAACTTCACTTAACCTGCCGAAGATGATTTTCGGTTTACAAACAGATTTACTACCTACACCTTTGCTTTAAACAAAAGGCAGAATTTCAGCTTCACTTACTCTATTTTATTTAAGACTCCTTCACAGAAGATTAAAAAAAAATAAATACAAAACAGTTATGTTATTATGCAGCATAGATACTAACCTATGTTACAAGTAAGCAACTAAGAAACCAAGCAAGAAGTTATGATATTGCAAGAACGGTGAACAGTTATATCAAGTATAGCTAAGTTACGGAAGCTACTACTACAGTATTATTATCAGTAGGCAACATTCAAATGTTTACTATAAGTATTTACAAAATCAAGAAAGCGGTGGTTTAAAATAAAGCAAAGTTACGGCAACTACTACTTCTGGTATTTACAACAAGCGGTTAGTAACCCTATAGTCACTAGTGCTTAAGGCGATATTAAAGCAGGTGGTCAGTGCAGCAGGTATGTTCAGTGGTAAGTAGTTACGGAGTACAAGCATGACACATTTGCAGAAGGTCAGTCCAGGGTCAGGTGGTATATATAACTTTCTAATCGCGGGTGTGCTATATATTTAGATTAGCTCCTAATGTCCCTTATTAGGGTTTCTTAACTACGTATGGCGGACGGAACAGTCCGTCCGACATTCCAAACATAAAATAGTAAATATTATTACAAGGTTTAGTACAATACTTTATGACTATAACCACACTTTGTAGTAAAAATTTGAATATCGAAATTGAGCCAGTCACTCTTTCTTTTGCAAATTTTTGAAAGTTTATGTTGCAAATAACCTAATAATTTGCAGTTTAATTTTACTACAATTTCTTCTTGAAATTTAGTACAATTTGTTGTTGTCCCTATTTGTATCGTAATTTATAGTAAAAGTCCATAAAATTGTAGTATTTATCACAACACTTTTTTCCGTGTATTGTATCTCTCCTAATAAGTGGGTGCGGATTCGACCCATCAAACAAATTTGCGTTACATTTGCGCTTTATGTGAATGGAATGCAGAAGACACATTCTTTCCGCAGATCTTAGTTCCCTGACCAGACATGAGCACGTGATTTTTTTCACCAATTTTTACCCAATACGAAATTACCTGCACAACCTATACTGACACGATGGGGTATTTTTCTGAACGTAGCATCGTATTACTACAGAAACGCTGACGATATAACTCTCTATATCGTCATTGTTTCTATAGTAATACAATAGTCGTACTATAATTGGATGCTAAAGGAGCAGTTACTATTGCAAATGCTCAAGAATCTATTGCCGATCCCAGTTTACAAAAAGATTTAAAATATATACACTCAAGCTTTTCACGAATCCCTCTCGCTACAGAAGAACTTGAATATCGTCCAAAAATAGGAGAATTTACCATCATCGATGCGATAAATGTAGTGTTTGATTTTCGACAATATATGTATCAATTATCTGGAGACACCGCTAAATACGTAAATAAAAAACTAAAAGTGTATTACACAATAATCCTGGTTTGACACAGTTCATGGAATAGTAAACCTACTACAGGGCAAAGAAGTGGATTGTTTAAGGCCTCAAATAAATATGACGAATATTTTTCTATTTCAAATAAGTGCCAATAATATCTGTCGCACTAGAATCTTCGTTTTTAACATATAAATGGATTTTTGCAGACAGGTGTCCGATTTTAGCAGGAGAACATATGGAGCAACTTTCAATTATATGCTTCGCTTGTGAGGAATAATGCTGTAGCAATAACTGTGAATAAGTGAACAAATTGGTGGTGTAAACTGCTAGTGCCAATACGCTTTCATTTTAATACCTCCACTAGTCATTTTTAGAACCTCTACACTAAAAGGTAAACCACTGAGAGATAGTTTGCACTAATAGCAGTAATGGTTTTAATTGGTGTATATATTAATAATAATAATTAATAATTGTGCTGGCCCTGTTTTTTGACGTCCCTATTGAGGTGGAAGGTAAATACGAGAAACGAGGGATCTAAGATGAATACCTCCGTATGTTGCTACATCCTGCAGCTATCTCTGTCTAATTGATACAACTACCAACTGTTCACTTCAGTATTAAAAACCAGTAAATCAAAAACCCAAGGGGTAGCATATTACTGGTAGATATCTTGTTCTTTCCAGAAATTTCGGATGATGGCTATACTTACGAGATGTTTTATTTGTTTTGCATTTTGGAAGTGAAGCTATTACAAACTCAGGTATGTATAAGACTTTAGGGTATCCAAATGTTTTAAAATAATTCCATCCCTGAGCTACGTGAATGATTGCGCTTTTGTCCAACCGGAATTCTATACCTATATCTCGAGTATACTCTTCGCTCACACTAAAATCTTTTGTAGTTATTGATCTCTAGAGGCATAAAATTTAATGTTGTCCATATAAAACAGATGAGAGACTTTATGCCTCCAGTTACTGAGTGGGACATTGATATCTGAGATAACAACAGCAATGCAATTTTGCAGGTTCACTAAGAAATGGTGTTTTCTTTTATAATGCTAGTTGTGCTATTTCTTTGAATTGTGTCTCTCTCCTGGGCGGGCAGTCAGGATGAACCAACCATCAGCCACTGCCAACAGCACTCCCATGATGTTAAATATTCTTAAAATTTCATCATTTATTGTATATGATTTCAAAAAACCATCTAGTATAGTCTCAAAAAACATGATATTATCGATTATTTTTTAACACACATCTAATATAATCTAATAATTATTAAAGTAAGTTTAAATAAGCATTATTATTATAAAGGTAAATGCATTATTTTTCCTTGTAGTGTATCCTTTAATTTCACTTTTGATTAAGATATTTATTATCATTTTCTATTTCTGAAAATGAGAACATTGATGTTATAGCGTCACGGTTTTACTTTCACTTTGCCATTTAACCTCTTTCTTACAATCGCGAGACTTTGTGACAACAAAGTGAAAAGATAAATATCATCTTGAAGTGATTTATTAAACTTTCACACTCTTCTTGATTTTCGGTATAACACAGTGTAACAAATTCAGTAGTTCATAAACCAGATACTCTTTATTTTGGTGGACATGCAACTTATTTCTTTCTTATGTATTAATATTAATTATTTTGTAAAAAGTAGTATATTTGTAGTTAATTTTTAAATTGTAATGAACGAGGTTATATCGTATTTACTGGTCCTCATTGGCACGGTGTAGTTGGGCACAACTACAACACAAGGTAAAAGAAACAAATAGAAACCACTGACAGGTGCCAATCATACATTTCTTAAACTAGAACACTCTGTGTTTACAGTATTACAACCAATTTCACCACGTAAGCAATGTAGTCACTTCACGCGTGGAAATGCCTATCCAAGAATGCAAACAATACAGAGGGGATGCTTTTTTATTGAGTGATTTAAGAAAAAAAGTCCAACATTATAAATAATAAATTCTGCTTCTCCTAAATACCTGTCCAATCAAATTTTAATTTGCATATAGGGTGTCCACGGATGGAGTCAAAATTTCATTACTTGGTAACTTCTTTAATAATTTCTATCGTAATAAAAAAATCTGCATCAATTAAAGACCCCAAATACGTTATCATTTATCATATTTGTTGTATCATACCTTACTTAATTCTACGAACCTCATCAATACTTTAGTTTATTATACCTGGTGTCTGGATGAATTAAATATTATGAACTAAACATTTCTTTGTTTAGGGTTTACGAAAAGAAGTTTATCTTTTTTAAAGAAAATGTTTACCTTATAAACACCCAGGAGAATGCATTAACAAAATGCCGTTTTAGGCACCTATACCATTTTTGCTTTTGATTATTTATTAGTTTTAATCATCTCCGATGTGAAATATGCATCGAGTACAGTATATGGTGTTTTGCTGTTTTGTGAAAATTATGTTAGGCTTCGCTTCACATCAAACGTTCCAATCCACTACAGAACAAATTTTTATTCAGAATAATTATGTAATATATTGTCTCATATGAACGAGTTAATTAAAATTAATGAAATAATCTGATAAATCTAAGCAGCGATAGATTGCAGTTAAAATTCGAGAAAAGTAAGTCTCAGATTCGAAATATAAACCATTAGATTTCCATTTCTTTTGATTTTGTATTATTTTAATATTATTAATCGACTTTGAGTTAATAAAAAACAATAAAATGAGAAATATCTCTCTTTGTTAAAAATATACTATAGAAGAGACAATGCACAGACAAAATTAATACATATTATGTTTTATATCTAAGTCAGCATAAATAAACTCACAAAATAAGTTATACAAGATTCGGTAGGTATTATACAATTAATGTTCTAACTGGCTGATATAGAAATTGAAAGTTACTAAAAACTCGCCTAGTATAGTATCTACTAAATAAAACACTTTTACTAACCTCGTTTTAAGAAAATTAAACTCTAGTTGTTTTTATAATTATATAGTTATTAGACATCTATCGGTTACCGGATCCTGGATAATATTTTCACTTTCTGATGATTACTATAAAAGGTACATATTTATTTAACAATAAGTGAAATAATTTGTTTCTATTTTTGGTTTTAATGTAAAGATAGCAGATTATTTTTCATCACAAAATATTTGAAAAATAAAGTAGTTGTATATATGACGTAAAAATACATAATTATTTCGAGGAAAGCATATATAAATACATTAAAATTTAGTATACCTATACTTGTAAGGACATGTATATAATAACTGCTATTATATTAACAAATTTCAGCTAAATAATGTCGGCTAGTGACACAATAACTAAATTTCAAAGCCACTATATAATTTTTTACAATTATGAAATTTGCACAGCAGATAGCAGACTTCTAGCAGTTAACAAAGCATACTCTCTTGTCTCTTTTTAAAAATTATCGCAACTTTTCTGTCATAAATTATTATTTTTTTTTTTTCGGTTGCCCGACTTTGGACAGTCCTCCCATAGCGTCCAAATTTCACGGGTGAAGCGCTAGTAAATTACCTACAGCCACTCCCACATCTCTCAGAGTTAGTGCCTGTAGATGCCAGAATCATGTGCCCTAATAGACTAGAAGCCTATAACAATTTTCATAAATCAACGCAAAATGCATAATTCTTATATTAAATTGTTTTTTTGTATACCAGGAAATCGGGAAAAATACTTTTCACTTGAAGTCAGGCACGAGACAAATAAATAATATCAAAATGTCATGCATCATAGTATTTCTTATATTTTAGAAATTATTTCTTCAATAAAAAACAGAAAAAAACTTTATTTCCTATTTTTATTTCTAGAGGACTTCCAGCCAGGTACATGAACAATTTATCCTACGTTTCGTCCGATTTGTCGGACTTTTTCAAAGGTTAAAAGCTAATATAAATTTCCTATTTTAATTTTATTGTATGGGCTGGTTTTATTTTGTTTTTCATCATTTTTTTATTTGATAGGTATGTGATGTACATGTAGTTCGACGAGTTAGTATTCTCTGCCTAACTCGTCGAATTACACGTACATCGCATACCTATCAAATAAAAAATTATGAAAAACAAAATAAAACCAGCCCATACAATGAAATTAAAATAGGAAATTTATATTAGCTTTTAACCTTTGAATAAGTCCGAAAACTTGGACGAAACGTGGGATAAATTGGAAATAAAAAATAGGAAATAAAGTTTTTTCTGTTTTTTATTGAAGAAATAATTTCTACTTTAACAGCCAACAACTTGTGTAAAATATCACTCATATTTCAGTATTTTATTAACGAAAAAAATTTTTCCTGACGTCTCCGTCAGTCATTTATTTGTTTATAACAATTAAAAGATTTAAAAAATAAGTACAGCAAAATGAATGAATTTTTTCTTAAACGATGTACATATCTAAGTCTTCTGGTGACAGAAAAAATACTACCTGATGCGTTAGTCAGTAAAAAAAATAAGAAAGAAAATACGGTTAAAATATATTTTCGTGTATCATAATTGCGTGCACAAACTATATCTCGCCTTACATCGCGCCGGTATTCATAGTGTTTGCTGCGCATCATCTTTTTCCATTTTCTCCGCATAGTTTTCTCAGGCCTCTGTATATCACAAGTATTTGGAGAAACCCTTACAGAAAAATCCAACCGACTTCATACCATCGAATATTGGCTGGCTAGAGCAAGATGATCAATTGAAATTTAAGCGGTTTACTGGAAAACAAATACCTGATATCTATTCAGATGTTTTATTTGAAGAGCGATATTTAGAATTATCATTAGGTATTTTTTTATATAAATTATATAATAGTTTTAGTAGTATTTTTATTCAAAATCCTTATTTTCCGAGAATTATTTAGATGATTTAGATGTTTATTTATTTATTTATTTATAGCTACAACTATCCCTATAGACGAATTTAATTATAGCGCAGGAAAATATAAAATATTAAGAAAATTACAATAATAACAATAATACTAATTACAATAATACAAATTCAGTATAATATACAATACTACATAGCTAGTGTAAAACTCTGAATTGATTTAGGTATTTGAATAAAACACAATTTCTTTTAATTAAGAGAAAGAACTTTTTATAATAATTGAAAATATCAATGTTGTTATGAACTGTTGAGTAATTCGAACACATAATATGTAAAGGTGAAAATTTTAGCACAATTATTGTTCTTGGTGCAAGTAAATAGAATAAGCTATTTGAACGAGTTTAAAAAATTAGGAACATGGAAATGTAAACAGCTAAATAACTCAGGGCAGTCAATCAGGTTATTTACAATTTTATATAATATGACTAAAGGATAACATTTGCGATGAGTATTTAAGTTACTTATATTATACCTCTGTAACAAATAGGCGTGATTAATACCATTTGGTGGATAAACACCATCAGCTTTGTACCACATATATTTTATAAACTTTCTTTGGATTTTCTCTATTCTAAATTTGTGAATTTCGTAACCTGGATTCCAGACTACCGAGGCGTACTCCAATAAAAAAGGCATTAAAAAGTAATTCTAATGTAACAGAATCTACAAATTGTTTACCGTTCCTTATAAATCTTAAATTTGTGTATGCACTTGTTACTATTTCATTTATATGGTCAGTGAAAGTCCATTTGCAATCGAATAGGGCTCCTAAGTTCTTAAACGTACGACTGTCGTTAAATCAGCATTGTTAATTGTATATTCATATTGATGAGAGTGTATTTTTTTCGTGAAACTTATGCGATAGAATTTACTATTGTTAAAAGATAAAACATTTCTTTCACACCATAAATTTAACTTCTTAACATATTCTTGCAGCTTAACATCATCATTAAATTAAAACTAGAGGTGTTATCTTTGTTTGTAGACAAATTGAAAATAATTGTTAAAGGTTTAGCTAATAAACTAACACAATCATTTAATAGAACTGCTGGAATACCATCAGTCCCCGTTGTCAATTTTGGTGTCTTTCTTAGTGCTTTTAAAACATCCTCTTCTGTAATAAATGGAATTATTAACTGTGGTGAATTAGATGATGTTACATTAGTACTATTAAAAGTAGCTGACTTAATGAAAGAAAACTGAAAAAATTGTGCAAAAGCATCAAGTATTTTTTGGGAAATATAATTGTAATTCATTGAATTAGGAATGCTGGATACATTTCTTGCGTTATTAACCAACACTAAACTGATTAGGGTTAGACCACCGACCGGATGTGCTGGACATCGCTATAATGAAGGAGATGACCCTCAATGTGGAAATCTCTACCAGGACGGAAGGTTCCACCGAGCATAATCCGATCTTCTTGGACCTAGGAGAGAAGGATGATGTGGACACTGGGACCTTCGTCAAAAGGAGGACAGACTGGGAATTGTTCCGTGCAGCACTGCAAATGAACATTGCACATATTCCCAGGATTGAATCCGAGGAAGATGTGGAGAGGGCCATCACCTCCCTGGAAAACCAGATCCAGGAAGCGATGGAGGAAAGCACTACAGAGACAGAGACCAGAAGGGCACCAACGCCGATGGTAAACCTCACGGAGGACCTCAGGCAGCTGATTCGGGACAGACGAAGGACGAAGAAAAGGGCCCAAAGGACTAGACTCCCCTGAGGACAGGCACGCGTATAACACGCTGAACAGGAGAGTCAAAGCTGCCCTCCAGGAACACCGTCAAGAAGCATGGCAGCGTCACTTGGAATCACTGGATCCACAGGACAGGAGCATCTGGAACACCCAGCGTGCTCTGCGGAACAGGCCGAAACCAATGTCCCCAATCCACGGAGAGAATGGGATTGTCTACACTTGCCAGGAAAAAGCCGAAGCATTCGCGGACAGCTTGGAACTGCAGTGTAGGGAAAACCAACTCGATGATGAGGACGAGGACTGGGTTGATGACGTGGAACGCAGAGTGCGTCGGATGCTCCGCCTGCCAGACGATGACATCCGTCCGACCACTCCAGAGGAGGTCAAGGAGATTCTAAGGATCTTAAAGCCGAGGAAAGCTCCTGGATGTGACAAGATCGGAAACATCGCCCTCAAGAAGCTACCCAGCAAAGGGGTGGCAGCCCCGGTGAATATCATCAACGGGATCTTGAGACTCAGATACTTTCCGGACAGATGGAAGAAGGCCGACGTCATAGTCATCCCGAAGCCAGGTAAGGAACTACTCTTTCTCTCCTCTTACAGGCCCATCAGCCTACTCTCAGCTGTGAGCAAGGTAGCCGAGCGCGTCATCTTGAGAAGAATAGAAGAGGAAACCGAAGAGCTCCAAATCATCCCGGATGAACAGTTCGCGTACAGGACAGGACATAGTACGGAACTCCAAGTGCTCAGGATCACCGAAGAAGTCACCAAAGGTTTCAACCAGAGACAGGTCACGGCGGCACTACTCCTGGACGTTGCGAAGGCTTTCAACAGGGTTTGGCACGATGGTCTACTAGCTAAAATGATGAGTATGGGTTATCCCATTGCACTCGTCAAACTAGTTAGATCATACCTGCACGGGAGACAGATGCGAGTGAAGATCAGGGACTGTGTGTCTACGTATCAACCGATGGAAGCCGGAGTCCCCCAACCCAAGGCTCTGTGCTGTCACCCCATCTGTTCGCTGTCTTCACCTCTGATCTCCCAAGGGCCGAAGGCACCGCAATGGCACTCTACGCGGACGACACGGCCGTCACGGCCAGATCCTGGAGTGCGAGAACAGCCACCAGAAGACTCCAAGAGGCAGCCTCTCTTCTGGAAGAATGGTGTATCAAGTGGAAAGTCGCAGTCAACGCGGAGAAAAGCCAGACGATTCTCTTCAGGAAAGGACGCAAGGAAACCCCCACAGGACACGTCTCCATGTTCGGCGAGGACATCCAATGGCACGATTCCGTCAAGTACCTTGGCGTAATCATGGATAAAGGCCTGACATGGAGACAGAACACCGAAACCATCGTGGTAAAGGCCAAGCGGACGAGAGCTCTCATCTACCCGATGGTAGGGAACCAGAGCAGGCTCAGTCTGAGGAACAAGCTTCTGCTAGTCAAAGCACTCATCAGACCACAGCTGACCTACGCCTCCGTAGAAGGGGGATACCAAGCGATGACCTATCTGAAGAAGATCCAAGCCGTGGAAAACGTGGCCATCAGGACAGCGTTTCTAACGTACCAACGTTAGAAACGCTGACATCTTTAGGGACCTGGAGTACACACCAGTCACCGAAATCATCCGGGATAGAGCGAAGAAACTGTACACCTTAGCTGAGGAGCACAGGAACCCGCTGATCAGGGAGGCCACCTCCTATGATCCGGCCGACGCACCGAGGCACAAGAAGCCGAAGGTACAGTTACTGGATAACGGGTAAGTATAACTAATCCTTTCCTTACAGATAGACCAAACCCACTGAAAAGACATGACACGTCCAACCACCCTCCCACAAACCTTGCGGGCGCCGGTCAGTAAACCGACCAGTGCCCGTTGTCCCCCTGGCTCCGTGAAGGACGAAAGTGCTAAGAAAGCACTTAGGCCTTCACCTCCTAGAGCTACACAGTTCATCCTCACCTTGTCCGATGATCCAGATGACAATGTGTCAATTGCCACTTTGTGTACTGGCAGTCAATCCCAAGTCACAGAATATCCACACAGTCCCTGACAGACAGATGACTACTCCCGGGGGTGACAAGCTGGCGAAGAAAGAAGACGAAGACAGAAGAGCGCCAGAAGAGGTCCTAGCCAGCAGGGTTCATCAGCCAGAACCCAGGGAGGTTGACCGAAATCTTCGGCACCGCTCACATTTGTGAGTGGGGCCGTTCGTAAAGTAAGTTAACCCTCCCTGCACGAGGCCGGTCCAGGTCTACAGCGATGACTAGGGTAAGAAGGCAATAGTCCTGCCTGGCCCTAGCATCCGAGACCGTCATCATGCCAAATGGATATTGGCGCGTAGGGTTAGACTTAATTTGAATTTCAATATTCTTAATATAGTTTCCATAATTAGAATCTGCGTCTTCTTTAACTTTACTCTTCCATAGATTAGATTGATTTTAAGCACCATTTAATTTTTTTCATATAGACATAAAAACTTATGTTATTATTTAGTATCCCGAATAATGCCATTATTAAATCAAGGTGGAAATTTACCTTTCCTTGACACAAACTTAAGAACAGACTGTATAAATATAATTTAACTGACCATACAAATGGTCATACGCACTGTTAACGTCATCAAAAACGGACAAACAGAACCAATCAATATGACATAGATCTTCATAAAGCTTGTTAAAATTCGCCTTTCTAAAATTAAATGAAAAATTATGATTCCGCACAAATTTTAAATCTGTATGTTTAATGGTAAGAATTATATCAAGAGAAGGATGGTGCAAAAAGATGGAATCCGCCGACATGTGCTTCTGACTCATTAGTCATTATCAAGACGGCTATAAGTTGTAAGGATGGACACAACTTAGGTAAAACAAAACATAGGAATCTACAGGCAGGAAGTCAGTGCACTGGCTTTCTAGTCGCTCATTTGTGGCTGCAATTGAAAGACCCCGTGTTTACAGGACGACAGACAATATTGCCACAGAGGCAACTAGCTACCTGCGTGGAATTCCCTACCCAAAGAATGTAAAGTAACAGAGCATAAAAGGTTACTGCGGGATGACATGTAATTAGTAGAAAATTATCAACTTTAATATTTAATGTAATTCAACAAAAAAGAAACACCATTTCCCATTAAACCCACAAAAAAATAAATTGTACAGAACTATATAACCTATTAGAGGAGGAATAGATATGATGAAACAAAACCTTGAATTACACTAGGTCTGATACACTCGATTCGGAAAGGAGACACTTTGTTAATGGTATTGTAAGTGCACTTGATCAATCTCATATTGCTCTGGGACTTTTACAGATTTCACTAAGGCTTTTGGCTGTGTCGATCACTCCATATTATTAACAAAATTAGAAAAATATAGTGTTAGGGATATTGCTCATGAATGATTTAAATCATATTAAGTTAATCGTACCCAACAAGTTAAAATCAAAAATTGGATATTGAGCTTATCTAATGTCAGTTGTGAAGTTCTTCAAGGATCTATACTGGGACATACATTATTTATTATATACATAAATGATATGTTAAACTATCTGGAACCTTCATTATGTTTGACAGTTGCATATGCTGACGATACGATTTATCGTGCCTTGTTGGCAATTTATCTAATATTGTAATAATTTCGTGTGCTAATTTAAACTAACTTTCAGTTATTGTACATTTCAGATTTACCCGGCAACAGATGTCGCCATTTTTGTATCGTAGTTATCTGTTGATGTTTTCGGTCACCTGGCTGCGTTGGTAGCTCTGTGAAAAGTGGTGAGTAGTGACATTTGGAGATTGGTACCCCTTTTGGACTAAACCTATTTGTTTATAACCTTTGTGAGAATTACCTAATATGTTGCATTTGTTTTGTAGTGGATCATTTTATACCAATGCATATATTTACCAACCAGACCTCAGTAACGTAAGGTTTTTCTAAATATAAAATATGGAGTGCTTACTTGAACGTTTACTTAATATTTAGTCAGGAATGCTGCTCTAGAGAAGCCTTGCCTAGTTCTCTGGCAAAGATACCTGAATAGTTATCTGCAAATTGATTAACTTTTGATTATCTGTAGTAAACATATAGTCAAGCTATATATCTTTATTTAACTTTATCTGGAATTCATTATTACCTTTCTACGAGGAACTAATAAATAACTGAATTTAACGTTACCTTTAATTTGAAAATTATCATATTGTTTTATATTTAGCAAATATTTATGTACGTTATCTTTCTAGCTGTCTGTCTGTATGCAGACATTCTGAATTCTATTTTCTTGAAGATTACCTTATTTTAGTAAAAAAATGTCTTAACATATAGTGAATACCTATTTCACTTTGTTTATTATCATAGCTACACCTAGTTTATTTGTTGGACTAGTATTTTTTCTATTTAACATAACTTTTATAGATACTTAAGTTAGCTGAAGTCTTCAACTTCCTAAAATATTGTGGGATACCGATCCTAGTTTGTTTAGTTTGCAATTTACTCTGTAAATTTGTAACTCTGATATTTTGTCTATGTAGGTGAACAATTCAAACGTCACAGCTTTTTACTTTGTTTCGCCTATAACACTAATCTCATAAAACTATCCCCTTTTTTATGTAAATATCTGAACCAAGATCGAACTGATCATTATTACTGTGTGGAGCAGGAAAATGATATTTTATACAACTGGCATTTCGTCTAAAGGGTAACTGCAGTACTGACAGTGTTGATTCAAATTGACACCAAACCCATTAAGAGCTTAGCCGTTGGTGGATTCTTCGCTGGACTAACCCATTAGAAGTTACGTAAGATCTTCGTCCCCAGTGAATGTTTGTATTTGGTCAGAAGAATTTTTGTAAGAGATCAGTCACCTTTTTTGTTTATTTTTTGGTCTTCAACCAAAACTAGTTTTTTCTTTTAACTAAAAGAGGCCATCTTAGCCTATTTAAATTTTTGTACATATTCTTACAAGTTTATTATATTTTTTAATAAAAAGACATTATTTAGTCTTTTTATTCGACTTCCTTCCCAACAGAGTTCAAGTACTAACGTAATCTTTACCTTTTAAAGTAAACTTTTAATTATTTGATACTTGCAAAAGTTCGGGCGCCCAGCCTAGATTTTGGTGAGAACTTAAATCAATCTAAGCCCTTATTCACGACCTGCTAACTGAGCTACCGATGAATAAGTACCACCCCCAGCTAATTGTGTTATGTCAGCAATTGAACGGGGGATGTTGCACTGCTCAACGTGGGGCCTGGCTATTTTTTTGGCATTATTTTCCTGAGTTGTCACTTGAATTTAGTATTGTACCTGTTCTTGAATTCAGGAAAGCGAATAAAAGATCTTTTTGACCAAACTAAAATATTTGCTAACTATTAACGTTATCATTTTAACTTGACAAAAAATTATCTTCGAAAATTGTTGACTTTTGAAATTTTTATTTTACTCAGTTGCTGTTATCTAATTGAGATATTTCTTTATCTATAATTAAATATATCGAGTACGTTTGTAGTACATATTTATCAAAGTTTCGTACCAGTAACTGCTTGAAATATTCTTTTCATATTGTACCGTATCTTGATTTGGGTTATACTTTATCTATTTGCATATTTGCTTTAAATATTTTTACCGTAACTTAGATGCTCACGGTGATGTTGAAAAAAAAGTAAACTTTTTCGTGGTAGCTTAAATCAAGAGAGTGCTAATCGCAGTTTGATTCAAGGTAGTCTTACAAATCCTTATACACAATCGGACGATGTGAAAGGTATTACTGAAACTATAGTTGATTTACGGAAAATAATTAGCAGTTTTTCGGAGGTTAAAAATGATGCTAATTATAAATGAATATCTTCTCGTCTAACTCACTTATCTGGTAGACTGGTTCGCTTCCAAGCTGATACTGAAGAGCATGAGATCCTGGAAAAAAAATTACAATACCAAATCTTGGATTTGGAAGGTGATATTGTTTTTAAAGTTGTTCCTACTTCCTCTACGCTAACTGAGATTTCTCCTGAGGTCAATAACAGCTATTCTCGTGTACCTATGCTTAAGTTTGTGGCTCCATATAAAATGGAATGTCCATTTTACCGGTTCAGCACAAAAGGAATCTGTGAATTTTTTTGGAGAAAGTTGAAATGTTGCGAGTAGCTCGTGGTGCTTCTAAGGAAGATTTGTTTGCTTCGGCTTGTGACTTATTTAAGGATCAAGCATGGACATGGTTCACTAATGTAAAAAATAAAGTAGCTCACTGGGATGAATTAGTAAAAAAGTTAAGGGATGATTTCCTTCCATATTATTATGACGATGACATGGACATAAATTAATAATCGAACCCAAAGTCAAAATGAAAAAATTGTTATCTATATTTCTTCAATGGAAAGTCTTTTTAATCGCTTAACGAATAAACCAGATGAACTAAGTATTGTGAACAAAATTCGTAGAAATTTGTTACCACATTATATCTCCTATCAAGCATTGGAAAACCCATGAACTATTGATGAATTAACGGAGTTATGTAAAAAGTTAGAAGAGTCACAAACATGGTCAGATTGCTATAAACCTCCGCATTCTAAACGATCTGGTTTGTTGGAACCTGAGTTAAGTTGTGCATACCTTGAGCCAAGTAACTTATCGTCGAATTCTAATGTTTCACGTAGAATATTGAAGGAGTCAATTGTCTAATGTCTCTTAAATGTTGGAATTTTGATATGGTAAGTCACTCGTATAATAATTGTCGTAAACCCAAAATAATTTATTGCTATGGTTGCGGTCTGAAAAATGTGTTCAAAACCAAGTGTCCCACTTGTAAGGAAAAAACGCTCCCCAAGGTGGCGGAAATCTGAATGCTGTTACCAATGCACCAAATCTAGACCAAACTCCTTCCACATCTGAAACTCCCAACACGAGACAACAAACAGCCAGAGACAAAAAAGTTTCGATAATAAAAACCTTACTTCGAAATGGAACAGCTGGTTAAATACTGTAAAAGATTTATTCTTGTCCTATAATTCAGTGAATCCTATCTTTGCTAAAAAACCTAATGACAATCCCCTTATCTCAATGTTCAAATTTCGGGTCATGACGTAGTAGCTTTGGTAGACACTGGGAGTAATTCCTCAATACTAGGTTCCTCTGGACTCTCATTACTTAAAACATTGAACATATTATTTATGACAATGTTTTAAATATAACCATAGCTGATGGGAAACTTCAGAATGTTTTTGGTTATGTTTCGCTAGCATTTTCTTTAAATAATGTTTACAAAATAGTAAAGCTACAAGTTATTCCGTCACTTACTCATACCTTGATTTTAGGCATAGATTTCCTTGAACGCTTTAGATTTAAAATCGATTTTACCAATCTCACATATGAATCGCAAACGTCTACTCTTTGTACGATAAATATCATTCAATCAATTTCGGATTTAACTGCTACCCAAAAACTTCAGCTGAAAAGAATCATTGATCTTTATGAAACTATTGCCCCCACAGACCAGCTTGGTTGTATTCATTTGATCACACATTCCATTGAAACTGGTGAGGCAAAACCAATCAAGCAACGTCAATATCCCTTATCTCCTCAGATGCAAGTTCATTTAAATAGAGACATTGATGAGTTGTTACGGCTTAACCTCATTCAACCTTCTCGTTCCCCTTGATGTAGTCCTTTATGGTTGGTGGAGAAAAGTACGGCTGAATATCGGTTATGTTTCGATGGTAGAAAATTAAACCAAGTCACGGTGAATGATTCTTATCCGATGCCTTTAATTGACAATATCTTAAACAAGCTTCGAGATGCTAAATTTCTTACCTCTATCGATCTTCGAAAAGCTTTTCATCAAATACCTCTCGATCCCGCCTCTAGACCTAAGACAGCGTTTGCAGTCTATGGCAGAGGAGTGTTTGAATTTTGTGTAATGCATTTTGGGTTGCCTAATAGCCCAAAAACCGTCTTTAGAACCCTTTGTTTTCGTTTATCTAGATGATATTATTATTGCTACCCCAGACTTTCCACTCACATGTGAATTTTGTCGTCCCTCTCTTACTTATCTCGGATTCGTTGTGAATAGTCATGGTCTACGAATTGACCCTGACAAGGTGTCTGCAATTGTTAATTATCCAGTTTCCAAAACTACTACCGAAATTAAACGACTGGTAGAACTTGTTGGTTGGTATCGACGATTTATCAAAGATTTTTCCGTCATTTGTTCTCTTATAACTGATCTTTTGTATGGTCGCAAGAAAGGTCAACCTATCGTTTGGACTCCCGAAGCAAACATAGCTTTCAACGAAATTAAAACTAGACCCCCATTCTTGCTAGTGCCGATTTCTCGAAGCCTTTTATCATTCAGTGAGATGCATTAGATACAGGGGTTGGTTCGCTACTCTATCAAAAAAATGCTGGTATCGAACATGCAGTGGCATATGCTAGTAGAACCCTTAACAAATGTGAGCGTAAATACACCACCGAGAAAGAACTAATTTGAGTGATCTTTGGTATAGAGAAATTTAGGAATTATGTCAAAGCTACCTACTTTACTGTTGAAACTTATCATGCTTCTCTAATTTGGCTCCATAATCTTTCTATTCCGTCTGGACGTCTTGCTCGGTGGGCTGTTAAATTGTCTCAATATGATTTTGATATCGTACATCGAAGAGGGTCCCTAAACATTGTAGCAGATGTGTTATCTCGTGCTGTCCATGACACCGCTGTTTTAGATGTGTCTACCTTTAAACCGGACGAATGGTATCGTAATATGCTTCAGAAAGTCCAAGACAATACCGATTCCTATCCCTCTTTTCGAGTAGAAAATAATATCTTGTACAAACATATTTTCCATTACCATCCTATCATTAGCAATATCTCTGATTGGAAAATAATTGTTCTTACAGCTAATCGCTTAGAAATTTCCAAATTATATCATGACCAGGAAACGGGAGGCCATTTTGGCATTTCAAAAACTCGTATCTCTGAATTATATTACTGGCCAAGAATTCGTAAAGATGTCTATAAGTATATACGAAAATTTTTGGTATGCACAGCTAATAAAATTTCCAATTTACCTCAACCAGGATTTATGGGTTCGTACAAAAATATCCACTTTCCTTTTCAACTTATCTCTGCAGATTTGTTGGGCCATATCCTCGTTCTAAAAATGGAAATCAATATCTGTTAGTTGTGGTAGATTGGCTCACAAAATATGTATTAGTTCACCCTATGTCAAAATCCACCTCTAAAGGTATAATTCAATTTCTAGAGAATCATGTCTTTTTTATTTATGGGACACCACAGATCTTTTTCTGTGATAACGATTCCCAATTTACTAGTAAAGAATTTAAAGCTTTCATAGAAAGTTATAAGATTCAGAAAATTTGGTATAATGCCAGATATCACCCCCAAATTAATCATGCCGAAAGATGTAACAAAGTAATGGTAACTGCAATCCGTTTCTACATTCATAAAAATCACAAAACATGGGATGCTTCTATCCATAAAGTGGCGCAGGCGATTGGCTAAGCATGATATAACTGGATATCCAACTGCCTTTTTGAACTTTACGCGAAATATTCCTTTAACGGCGGATTACCACGGTAAAATTTCAGATAATGCTGATAACATCATAACTATTGCTAATACAAACCAGGTAGTACAGGATGTGCAAGAATTACCTAAATTGTATGAAGATGTTCGTAAAAAAGATACATCAGGCTTATCAACGTAATGCTAATCAACATAATTTGAGAAAACGTTCTCTTAGATTTTATGTCGGGGATAAACTGTAGAAGAGAAATTATACCTTGTCACGTTCAGTTAATGATTACTCGGCAAAGCTAGCTGCTAAGTATGTTCCTTGTACGGTTAATAAAGTTCTCTCTAATCTAGTATATAACCTTAAAGATTCGGATGGCAATAACATAGGAAACTGGCATATTAAAGACCTTAAGCTCGATCATACAAACTTAGACTCTGATGAGCAAAATTCTCAGCTTTAAAATTTTTCAGATTCTGAATGAAACTAACTACCGATTAATTATATCTTATTCTTTCTTTATCTGGCTCTCTCTTTTCTTTTCTTTAGATGCAGGGTTGTAGGGTGGGATTTATTCACACTTATTGCATGTGTGTAGCATATGTTGTCTGGCTTCAGAGGTCGTGTTATTCACAAATTGGTGCCGGCTTGCTTGATGATATGTGGTGCGCATGTGTGATGTAGTGTTTGAAGTCTTCTAAGATATCAAAATATTACCGTATCATACCTTTTGTCGTTTTCATATATAGAATATTATCGTATCATACCATTTATCGTTGTATGTAGCACTCACTATATCGTACCGTATCTGATATATTTTGGATAATTTTTTTAGTGATTTTTACATAATATATTCTATAGTAGCCTTAGCGGCTTCAGTTATGATTTTGCTCTTAGATGATTTCAACTCATTAACATTAACATCGTCATATTTTTCTCATTTCTTTAGCTTATCATTTTTTCTTTATTTTTTTCGTACTGTTTTCGTCCAATATTACCATGAGCTTTCCGAAAAATTTCTCTTTAGTGTACTTTTGTTCATACTCGAAGTTGTTTTTCAATAGGCTTAGAAGTGGTAATATCATGACTTGGTTTTGGCTTCTAGCTTTCTCTTATTTTTCTGTGTGCACTCATGGCATGTGTGTGGTTGCACCTGAATGATGTATTGTTTGAAATTCTCTAAGAGCGCAAAATAGTACAGTAGCGTACCATTTTGTCTTTTTATTAATAGAATAGTATCTTATCGGTCCGTTTATCATGATCGTTTGTAAAATTCGCTGTACCGTGCCCGATATATTTCGGTTAATTTTTGAGTGATTTTTACATTATATTCTAGATTGCAGCCTTGTGGCTTCCGTTTGATTTGGCTCTTGGAAGGTTTCAACAAATAGACATGAACCTCGTTGTATTCTCTTATCTTTTCTCGTCTGCTTTTTCTCGTTCATGTGTTTCCGTTATTTTATCTTTTATCATGGGTTCTCTTGGAGAACATTTATCGTTTTATATTTTAATCCTGGTGTTTTCCAGTTTTAGCGATGACAACGGCTAAACTGTTGTTAAGACGATAAACCAGCGTCTTTGGAGGCCTAAGACATGAGGTTCCCCTCATAAATTTCTTATTTGGTTTTCTTCTTTGTCGATTTAGGATTTTCTTGGAAGATTATTACGCTCCTGAGTTCGTTCTTGCCAGTTAACATGGGCACGATTCATATACGAGGCATTTCCTGCTCCTGGAATTTTCGCAATATGCATCTTGTTCAGGTTTCTTTCCATCTAATAAACCAACCACCTGTCAAGAGATTTGGAGTGCTCTCTGAGGTAGTTCTTGTTTTTTCAAGCAGAATACAGCGTCATTGATATTTTAATACTTAGCAGCTACTTAAGTACCTCTTTTTGTTTTAGGGACTGGGAGATTAGTAGGGATGGTCTGGTTTTCGTCTAACTGTCTTCAATGACCTGGCTAGATGTACGTTGCTAGTCTTGTTAGGTTGAGATCTGCTCGACGTCTGCTGGACAGAGTGGGGTACCATCACTGGGGTTCACCTCAGGTCCTTTACGGTATCCGGGAGGAAAAATTAATCGTCGTACTACTCTACTGGAAGACTCCCGTTTTAGTATCTTTCCTACAAGTGTCATGGTCTTGAGGCGCATAATGACCCAGTATTTTAGGGCTCGTATATTTTGGCTAATGTAGTAGGTTTGAAGTGTCATATTACAATGTCTTTGAAACCTCTATGTATGCTGGAATATATATTCTTTGAAATTTGTATGATTGTTTTTATGAAAAATTTGTAACTCCTCAAGCTAACAATTTTTTTCCGTAGGAGGGGTGGTGTGTAACGAAATTGCAAGCCATTTCATTCCAGTTTGTTGTTGTCCAAGATGAATTAAGTTTCTGCCAGTCTAGTGCAGATGGCGCCATTGATTTCTACTGGAACAACTGGTTTGTCAGATTTTTGCGCTTATTAAAAATGCGTGAATATCTATTTATCTTTATTGCTCATACTTTACTTTAATTTACAAATGTTTGTTCATTCCAAACGATAATCGAGTTTAGGTAGCAGAACACGACGATGCTGCTTCCTTCTTACTAGTGTAGCGTTCTGAAGAAAACATCTCTAGTTCAGCGGTCTGGTAAAAGTTATATGTTTTCTGGTATTACTGTGTAATTTTATGATCATCATTATTAAAAAAGTTGCTATATTGATTTAACGTACACTTGAGGTAATTTTCATAATAATATTGTACCGCATTTATCTTAATTTACGCCTTGGGCGAATTTGCTTTTCGGTGATCAGTTCACCTTGGTTGTTCTTTGGAACAGCCATTACTAATATCGATTAGTATCGATTTATCGTGCCTTGTTGGCAATTTATCTAATATTTCTCTGACATTGTAATAATTTCATGTGCTAATTTAAACTAACTTTCGGTTATTGTAAATTTCAGATTTACCCGGCAACAGATGTCGCCATTTTTGTATAGTAGCTAGTTGTTTTCTGTCTTTATCTGTTGATGTTTTAGGTCACTTGGCTACGTTGGTAGCTCTGTGAAAAGTGGTGAGTGGTGACATTTAGAGATTGGTACCCCTTTTTGGACTAAATCTATTTGTTTATAACCTTTGTGAGAATTACTTAATGTAGTGCATTTGTTTTGTAGTGGATCATTTTATACCAGTGCATATATTTACCAACCAGACCTCAGTAACGTAAGATTTTTCTGAATATAAAACATCGATTGCTTACTTGAACGTTTACTTAGTATTTAGTCAGGAACGCTGCTCTAAAGGAGCCTTACCTAGTTCTCTGGCAAAGATACCTGTCTAGTTATCCGTGAATTGATTTACTTTTGATTATCTGTAGTAAACATATAGTCAAGCTAAATATCTTTATTTAACTTTATCTGGAATTCATTATTACCTCTACGAGAAACTAATAAATGATTTAATTTAACGTTACCTTTAATTTGAAAATTATCATGTTGTTTTATATTTAGCAAATATTTATTTATGTTTTCTTTCTAGTTGTCTGTCTGCAGTCTGTATGCAGATATTCTAAATTCTATTTTCTTGAAGATTACCTTCTTTTAGTAAAAAAAATATCTTAACATATAGTGAATACCTATTTCACTTTGTTTATCATCATAACTACACCTAGTTTATTTGTTGGACTAGTATTTTTTCTATTTAACGTAACTTTTATTGATACTTAAGTTAGTTGAATTCTTCAACTTCCTAACATATTGTGGGATACCGATCCTAGTTTGTTTAGTTTGCAATTTACCCTGTAAATTTGTGTTAACTCTCATATTTTGTCTATGTAGCTGGACAATTCAAACGTCACAGCTTTTTACTTTGTTTTGCCTATAATACTGAACTCATCTGATCTTTTTATGTAAATACCTGGACCGTGAGAAGAAGATAACTGGTGGATCTAACTCATCATTATATACTGGGTGGGGCAGGAAAATGTTATTTTATACAACTGGCATTTCGTCTCAAAGGTAACTGCAGTACTGACAGTGGTGATTCAAACTGACATCGAACCCATTAAGAGCTTAACCGTTGGTGGATACTTCGCTGAACTAACCCATTTGAAGTTACGTAAGATCTTCGTCCCCAGTGAACGTTTATATTTGGCCAGAAGAATTTTTGTAAGAGATCATTCACCTTTTTTTTGTTTATTTCTTGGTCTTCAACCAAAAATAGTTTTTTTTAACTAAAAGAGGCCATCTTAGCCTATTTAAATTTTTGTACATATTCTTACAATTTTGTTATAGTTTTTATTAAATAACATCTTTCTATTCGACTTCCTTTCCAACAGAATTCAAGTGTTAACTTTATCTTTAACTTTTAAAGTAAATTTTTAATTATTTGATTCTTGCAAAAATCCTGGCGCCCAGCCTAGATTTTGGTGAGAACTCAAATCAATCTAAGCTCTTATTCACGACCTGCTAACTGAGCTACCGGTCAATAAATACAACCCTCAGCTAATTGTGTTATGCCAGCAGTTGGCCGGGGAGGGGGCGTTGCAAATTATTTCTTTTAGAAATAAACTGTTACACTATTGAAGAGTTTATTTCAAGTTGTTAGTTTATATTTTAGTTGTATGTATGCTGTACTTACCTTAATTGTTTATTTATTATTTATTTTATTTAACTGTAGTTTACAGCTTTTTGGTTAACAATGCCATTAACTTTTTAGAAAATGTTTCTAATTCGTTTATATTTATTTTTATATTTATATCTAGGACGTGACAAAATTTTTTAAGCTTGTGTACATACTTTCGGTACAGTTTTCTGACATAAATAAAAATAACGTTCATATAAGTAGACATGATACTGTGCTGTATGAAAAGTGCCTCTTCTTTAACAGCTGTAGATTTTTTCTTTATTTTTTAATATACTGCCCGACTATATTAAATGTTGCCAAATATTAATAGTTTTAAAAAGACAGTAAGAAACATAATTAAAAAAAGTGTTACTTCAATTAATTCTAAAGACAGTGGACAAATTTATGTCAACATTTTCGATTTGTTGTTAAAGTATATACATACATTTTTTAATCTTTGTACTTATTGTGATTGCTCTTTTGTTTGTTTTTTTATAAATTATCGTTATTGTTTTTCATATATAATATCTGATATGTATGTATAGTATTTCCACATTATTTGTTATAATTTTATTGACTGTTTGTTTTATACATGTAATTGGTTTTTATTATAAACATGTAACTGTTGACAAACTTTTTTAAACAATTGTAAGATGCTACTCTTGTTTTCTAAAATGAATAAAGATTTTTAATATTATTATATTATTATTTTAGGGAATCCCGAGGCTGGACAGTCCTTCCGTGGCCTCCGACGCCTCACGGGAGTCACACCAGCATAATAACCACAGCCACTCCCCACATCCCGCGGGGTTAGGGACTGTAGATTCTAGAATCGTGTGCCCTAAGCAGACGGAGAGAACACAGTATGGCCGCCTTCTGCTTAGCCTGTCAGCCACTCAGCTGATTTTTGGCAGGCCGGTATGGTCTTCAGTTCCGGGAGCAGTGTAGGCTTCTTCCCTCCATGTACACTGATTATTAGGGCACCATTCTGACCTAGTAGCCTGAGTGCAGCACTTGGAGCTCGTACCGGAGATCGTGGTATTTGGTTCGCTTCTCCTCCTCCTTCAAGGTGATGATTTTCTCCACAGGTGCCGAAAACTCGATGCCATTCATCACCTTGAGTTGTTGATCGAGGAGGACTATGTCAGCCCTGTTGGCTTGGATTAGCCTGACCGTCGAGAATGAGTAGTTCTAATAAATACGACATTTCTCGTTCTCGACAACGGACTCAATATCTCCGGGGACGTAAGGTAGCACGGGTGTATGGTCTACCCCGTACGAGTGCCTTAGATGGTAGCATAGCACTCGTAACGCAGCGTTATGTCGGTCGATGTAGGCCGAAATTGCGTATACGGGGCATGCTATAGTATGTGCATAAGCGATTCCTGCGCATGACGGCAGGTCCTGCAGTTGATGTCAGGAACCTCTACACGCCACATGCGACTACGGTAGAGCAAGGTGTTGATAACACCATCTTTGTAGGCCTTAATGAATCCCTCGGTCTCCGACTTAAGCCCAGCTGACCTTAGAAAGGCGAATGTCAGCCTGGTCGATAAACCCAATGTTTCTATGTTCTTATAGAAGGCTGCGGTTTATCGACGTGCTGCCGAAACAGATTTGCCTGTTCGGCAGCTATTTCGGGCTTTCAGGCGATTTGGCTGAAGTTCAGTGACTGAATCTACATCAGCACCTCGCCGGCCACCTTGAGTGGTGTTGAATGCGAGACCGAGTTCATCTGCTGCTCTTTTTGCTACCTTGAACATCCTACTCCCACTCCTACAGTTTCGTGATGTTTTACAAACCGCAATAGGGGATCTGAGCTTCTGAGGATGTTACATGTCATACTCAATACTACTCTGCCATGCGTACACTCCAGGCTTAAGAGTCCTTGGCCCCCCGTTGACGTTGGAGGTACACACGAGGAACGCACGATCTAGGATGAATACTTCTGTGAATATTCATCATCTTGCGCGTATCTCTGTCTAATTGGTGCAGCTCATCTACCGTCCACTTTACTACTCCGAAGGAGTTGAGCAGAAATTGAACGGCAAGCATATTAGTTGCAGACATCTTGTTCTTCCCCGAAAGTTTGAAATAGCAAATCTATCGGAGGCGTAGTCTGTACTTGCCGCGGAGAGGATTTTTTTATTCGTGTTACATCTTGGATGTGCCTTTATTGCACACCCAGATATGTATAGGTCTCACGGGCATCCAGATGTCTTAGGACGCTTCTGTCTGCAAGCTGCGCATCTTCAGAGAATTCCTCGCTTCGTCCTCTCTTGAGGTGGATGACTGCAAATTTGTCCAACCCTAACTCTATACCAATTGCCCTCGTGCATTCCTCGACCACCCTAAGGGTGTTTTGTAGTTCGCGCTCTACGGAGGCATAAAGTTTAACGTCGGCCATATAAAATAGATGATTGATATCTGGTGATTTGGCGGAGTCCAACAAACAACGGCAACAGTGAGATGTAGAAGAGGAGAGAATCCAGAGAGTAACCCAGGAAAACTCATCTCCTAAATGCCACCTGCTCTCTCGTGACCCGATGTGCACCTGATGTTACGGTGATGCGAGTCTTCCAGAGAGGCAGCAGCTGTTCGATGCATCTAACTAGTAGTGCTGGTACCGCAAAACATTCGAGCAAGTGTAACAATAGCTGGTGCAACGTTGTATCAAATGCCTTGCGGTAATCAATCCAGACCATCGATACATTCCGCTTGTATTGCACAGAATCCTGAGTAGTACAGCGGTTTATCAGCAGGCTGTCCTTGTAACTTGCCATGCCCTTTCTGGCACCACGCTGTTCATGTATCTGCTGGAAGACCGGATCAATAGACCCCAGTGTCCTAGCATACAAGATACGTATAATTATCTTGTAACAAGAGTTGAGGTAAGTGATCAGCTTATAATTTTCGGGTCGGAAATATCACCCTTTTTGGGGATAAGCACGAATCAGTCTGGAATCTGCTGCACTTCGTTCAACCATGAGTTGAAAACTAGCGCCAGGCGGCGGTAAGTGGAAGGAAATTTCTTCCACCATCAGTTGTAAATGCCGTCTGGACCCGGGGTAGCGATATTCTTGGTATCAACAAGTGCTTGTTGAAATTCCTCAGTACTGATTGCCGGGCACACTTCTTCTGGCCCTTCAAGATGTCTGTCGCACAGTGCCTCGAGTGTGCAACTGCTGGAGTGTCGCTTTTGAATAGACGCGTCGTTTCGTAGATTCCCTTCCAGAAGGTTTTGACATCTACAGTCGGTGAATTATTGATAACATGCTGTGGATTTAGGAAGAGACGGGAAGGATTCATACGGAACAAACTGTTTTGCTTCATATTTCTCATCCGCCTCTTCAACGTTTTCATTATAGCCATGAGCTCTCGGTTCCTATTTAGACAGTGCTCCTTGAAGGTAAACATCACTGCCAGATTTAGAGTGTTGTGTTGATGTCTTAATCCGGCTGCCATACGCCGGATTCCGGGAGTAAAAACTCTATCACTTGTCGTGTATTCCACCACACTCTGGATCCGAGAGACATGTTGTCGGCCGACTGTATTTTGCCTACGATATTTTGTACAAGCCGCTTGGCCTTATCGACCCTGTTTAAAGTGTCAGTTGACCTCTCACGGGGATGAGTTGCTTCGCGGCGTTGTCTCGGCACGGTTAACTTTCCAAATTTCTGCATCTTCTGGAAGTTCCTCATCGATGACTGCATCCTATCTAGCGAAATCTTATTCCTTTAGGTTAGCCCTGGTGTTAAGACTAACTCTCGTCCTTAAGTCTTCATAGGTGAATTGTATATATAACAAACAATTTCGAACAGTGTGTTAAAAATAGTTAACAAGTTTTTTGATAGATAGGCGTCGTTGAGCTCATGATAGTTTAAAAAATTATCTTACAAGCCGAATTCAAAGAGTAAAAATTGAATGATTTTCTAATTAAATTACAGATTGTTTCCATGAGCTTAACACAAGGACAGTATTTAATCCAATTCTGTTCCCTGTGTACGTAAATAATGGTCAGTTGTCAGTTTCAAATAATTTCGGGTTCACTTAACATCTTATGCAGATAATACAGCCATGATATATGTAGATGATTTCAAGGTGAATGTTTATACTATGGTCCAAAATAATTTAAATGAAGTACCAATACTTAAATATTAATCCTTAATGCTTAAATCTGGACAAAAGCAAATTTTTTACTTTTACCCCATCAACAACGAAAAGCATTTCTCCCTGTTCATACAACAAATTGTCAACAGAGAATAAAGGTTTATGACCTTAAATAAAAAAGTTAGTAAAACAAAATGTCTTAGTGCCGGTACTTTCAGTCTTGGTTAACACCAATCGGATTATAATATGCAAGGAAGCCATTATTGTAACAATGAGAGAGAGAGAGAGAGAGTGAGACACAATATCATTCAATTAGTGTTAACCGGCCCTTAGAGTTATTGTTGAACATGATTCAAGATGGAATGATCATATCGAATGTATCACAAAAAATATTAGAAAACTTAATTCACTTATCTTATCTTTTGAAAAACTATACTGAATAGGAAAAAAATATTTATTGTTTAAGATCCAGTTACATATCACAGAACCACCATTTTATTAAAAAAAAAAACAATTTTTAAAAGCGAAAGCGAACAGACGATCTTTTATTAAAATATGGATATTACATACAATATGTATCGTTAATATGAATGTTAAATCTAAGCTGAATATAAAAGCAAAAATATAATAAGAACAAAATAAATGATAAAAATGTAGCATGAGTCATATGATGCTTCGTAATCTTAATCACGTGTACGTGGGCAGTGTGCTCACATAACTTCTCCACCCTTAGAGTGAAGTATTATTCGTGTCGAATAAAATTTTCAATTCCGTTTCTTGGAATTTCTCGATCCTGGATTTCTCCTTTGATTTGGTGAGTATCTTGCAAACTTTCCATTTCCATATTTTATATGCGATGAATGCCATAAATAGTATGCCTAGTATGGCATATAATGCAATTGAGTCTGCCATTGTGCTATATAATAGGTTCGCAGGATCAATAGGCCTTATTTGTCCTTATTCATGTTGAAGGATTTCGAAGCTGGTCCAGGGGACATATTTGAGGTTCCATTTAATATTTTAGATATTGGTTTTGAGTTTGAACATTTTGATTTGGGATTTAAGTAATTACAACATAATGTAAAGTTCATCTTTCCATACATAGTTTGGATTTTTAGTGACTTTGGAACTATAGTGGTATACTCGTAACGTGCATCAGTGATTTATTCAATCAGATGAGTTTTTACTAGTATTGATATCTGCTGACATATGGTATTGACAGTGGACAACTGCAGCATGGAGAATAGCAGTCTTCCCTTGTGGTTCCATTGAATAGGGAGTTTTTCTCACAAAAATATCCTTGGTTACGTTTTGGGCACGGTGTCGAATGGTATTACTGGTAAGAATCTCTGCTCATGGTAAGATAGGTGTTTTTGGGTATGATGGCAGTGCAGTCGGAAGTAGGTATTGAGTATAACTGATAATTAGAAAATTGGTTTGTATATACAAGAGGGAGTTCTAGTGCAAATATTAGATGCTTATTAGAAAAGAATGCTTTTACCTGAACTATATCATAGTATTTATAACAGTTATTCTTGTTAAAGTATATTACCTGGTTACATGAGTGAAATTTTAAATTGTTTTCAACAATGGTCTCCATCTCCATTTCATCTAGTTAGGATACTGTGATGCAAAGTACCTAATTTTACAAAACAGATCGCATTTTCGATTGCTGTGAGCAAATGTATAAGCATATTTAATGTTACACTTATTTGACCTAAAATAAAACGAGTTTGCATATAATTTGAGTAATCAAAAATAAACTTATTACAGTCCTTTTTTATCGTTTCTATAATTCTGATGATCACATTCTGATAAAGTAATACCAAGGATATTATTTTGTTACAATAGACGAGTGAGCAGCAAAGAAAATTACAAAAATTAAGAATATGGCAATATCATACGACCCTCAAATATTTAGAAATATTATTTTAACGCAATTTTACTACCTACTATTTCTTTATTTCAAGAAAAATTAAGGAAGTAATTATTGGATATTACAAAAGCATTTTTTCAAATCTAACATGATAATAATGAGAAATACCTATAGATATTTCTATTTTATACTGACATGCTTATCTGAGTATAAAAGTTTTAGGCATATAATGAACCAAAATAAATATTAAAAAATATATATACAAAAAAAATTAACATTTTTATAAATAATTTATACGCGGTCTAGCCCACTGAATAAAAGTAGATATATATCTGATTAGGGGTTTTCATTTTCTGTATTGTAACTGGAGGAAATTATTTGTAGTGTGAGCATTTTCCTTTTTGGTGAGTTAATATTTTTCTAATCTCGAAATTTTTTTGCTTCTAATACTGAGGACACTGTTATTTAATTCAATGCAGTTCTTGCCCCTAGAATGAGTAGTTGTTTTAATAATTTCTATGATAAAACGTATTGGAAGTGTTGTTTTTGATTCATTAACAGCCTAAAACGTTCATGACGATTACATTTAACGGATACAGGACAAGTTTTATAGAGAAACCAATTTTTATATAGTCGACATTTCGATTTTTAATTAAATCATCCTCAGGACTCTGTACACAAAAGATAATAAAAGGTATATTGACAATTTTTAACATGTTTTCCAAAAAGAACAAACACACTACTATAAAATAACTAAAAGTTGATGTTTAAAAGAATTTGAAGGTTCATAAAATTAGAATTTTTTTAAATTATTATAAGAAACATAAAAATTTATGTATAAAACAGAAAAAAAAACAGAAATGACAGCCTCGGTACTAATGATTAAATTAAAATAAACAATTACAAATGGTATAAGGTACTCACATTTATAGTAGGTTCTCCGTGTTATTACATAACTAACACTTTGAACAATCGTTAGGTATAATAAATATAGTTTAAAAAAACTAAAAAACACGCTTTTAAAGCACATCAGACTAAAAAGTGAAAAATAATTATTAATATAAACTGAAAACAATAATGAACGAAAAAATACTAGTATTATTGTGAAAAAGGCGTGGGTTGCTCGATATACGAAAAATATGGCACAAAGCGCCCCACGCTTTTTTCACAATAATACTAGTATTTTTCGTTCATAATTGTTTTCAGTTTATATTAATAATTATTTTTCACTTTTTAGTTTGATGTGCTTTTAAAAGCGTGTTTTTTAGTTTTTTTAAACTATATTTATTTTTAACTTTTTTAGTTTGATGTGCTATGAAAGCGTGTTTTTTAGTTGTTTTAAACTATATTTATATTGCTTATTGATGCTGATATTATAACATATTACAATCCAACAGATATTTCTGAAAAAAATATATTTTTTTATTTCAGCCGTGGGGTTCGAACTCACGCCGGAGGAGTCTGTCGTTCCGCGTCGACTGCCTTAACCCACTCGACCACTGAGCTAATTAACAATTACGGAATCTACTTATATATTAAGCCTTTGCTTTCACGCAGGGATACGTGAGGAAAGGATTGGCGATCCTGATCAAGATAATGATATAAACTTATCAAATTATTGTATTGTTACCGGTTCTTCGTAAGTGTACAAAGTTTCAATTAAATCTGTCCATTTAAAGTGGGTCAAAATCGAGTCCAAAGAGTCGGTTACAAACAAACAAGCAAACAAACAAGCAAGCAAGCAAGCAAGCAAGCAAGCAAGCAAGCAAGCAAACATACAGGTGAAGCTAATAAAAGCGTGTTAAAAAGGTGAAAGAATCTATAGTAACAAAATATAATTTTTAATTATTTGTGCAGAGAATTAGCTCTTGTCTTATTTATCTCACAATTCAGACAACAATGAATTTGTTCTTATCATTGTAGCAAGAAACACAGAAAAAATAAAACGTGATGTAGGTAAAAATGTTTTTTATTTTATCAATTAAATTAAAATACGCTGTTTTGATATTTTCAATGTCTGATCTTTTGTTTACACTTATATTGTCTTTTTTTATGCATATCATCTCATTTAGGAACCGTTTTTTTAAATTGTTTGTTTATAATCTTCGTATCTTCAAAATTGAATTGATGGAGATTGCTTAGACTATGATCCGCCAAGGTAGCAGGATTACTTTTTTTCTTTAAGGGGTTATGTATATTTTTTTGATCATTTTTGTATTCTTAAATATGATTTGAACGAAACAACTACCCAGCGGGCAAATACCCCGACCTGCATTGGATTACACCTTCAAACCATGATAGATCGATAGCCAATATCATTTGTCAATTCCTAACCAGACATAGACCGGTCTCGAACTTATTTGTTCTCCTCAGTATGCCATAAGTTATGGAACAGACAAATGATAGTGGCCAACCTGTTAGTCATATACTAACTAAGGTAAATTGAGTAGTGGTGAGAGGTATGAAACTTCTCGTACGGTCTAAATGCTAGTATCCGACCGACATCATAGCATTTAGACCACACGAGAAATTTTCCTCTTTCGTGAGTTAATATTTTTTTAATCTCAATGTTTTGCTTGTAGTACTGACGACACTGTTATTTAATTCAATGCAGTCCTTGCTCCTAGACTGAGTAGTTGTTTTAATAATTACTATGATAAAATGTATTGGTTGCTTTTGATTCATTATATGCCTAAAACGTTTATACTGGCACATTCAGATAAGAATGTCAGTATAAAATATTAAAATCTACAGGTATTTATTATTATTATTATGTTAGGTTTGCTTTTGTAATACTCAATAATTATTTCATTATTATCAATATTATGTATTTATTATTATTATTATTTTAGGTTTGGAAGAATGCTTTTGTAATACTGAATAATTATTTCATTATTTTTTTTTTTAGAAATGCATAAATACGAAGTAATAATATGTCAGATTTTTTAAATGTACTATTTGTTTAATTTTAAAATAAAAATGCTTAAAATGAGGAATATCTTCAAAAAAATGCATATTGTCGATTATATAGTGAAGGGAAATATGCGCATGCATTTAATTAAAACCTTGACGACAGAGCTTACACGCCTCTTTTGGCGTCCATTGCGTGCTGTGTTTTGATTTCTTTGTTTAGGCTTGAAAGCTAATAAAATAGCTTCGAAATTTGCGGCAATATCTGATCGTTTAAATTGAGTTTAATATTTATGATTTTTTTTACTAAAAGACTTTATTTAAGAAAAATACAAGTCAACAATTTTTATGTGTAGGTGTTATTAAAATTATAAAATAAAGTGTCCAATCACTAATTGTCTAATATTTTGGTTGTTAACGATATTTCTTTGTTCGTTTGAGATATTATTAGTGGTTGTTTGCTTTGCAGGTGTTCAATAGTCTTGTCATATTTTTCGGTATCTTCCTGATCTAGGTTATCCAAAATAGCGTTTATGATTAATCCTAGGCTATTAATGAGATCTCATTTTACTCTGATCTTATCATAAAAAGGATGTATAGAGTTAAACTTATTTCCTACTGGTCCTAAATGAAACAGTTCCTTGATTAAAATTTTGCAAGGCTTGAAAATAAGATAAACTTAACCCTTATTGAATTTCTTTTGTAACTTCGTTACACTGTTGTTTTAAAGTGTTAATTTGGTTTGATATGGAAATAGAGACGAAAAGTGTGGGTAATAAATTTGACTTTTGTGTTTCTCAGATTTAATGGGATTATCCCAGGATTTCGGTTTAAGTTAATTATTTCTTAGTTGGTTACTTGTGCTATTGCAATTGTCTATAGCAGGATCAGCCTCTAACAATTTTTTATGTTATACCCTTAGGTTTTTTAAATGACTGTTTATTATAAATTTGCCTACCAGTTGTTAGTTTGATGTCGTCTTGACGATTAGCGGTTTCTTTCTATAGCTATATCAAGTTTATTATGGTTGCCATTTAAAAATAAATCGATGATGTCACTCACGGTTAATGTGTAAAAGTTGACATTTATACGTTGTAAAGGGTTATTCATTATAAATTACCCACCCCTTATCATCGTTATTATTGCCTATAGAAAAAAAACTTTTAAATAAAAGTTGTATGGTTATGACTGAATTTTGTTAAAATACTATCAAAAGTACAGTAGCGTACAGATTTCAGGGGATACAAAAAAATAATATTTTTTTTAAATGAGATACCCTGTATAATATTAAATTTTTGGAATGATCCTTTATTCCTGATTTTAAAAATATACCATATGTTATCCCTACCATATACCGTTATTGGTTAAACTGGTTACTGTAAATATGGAAAAGTTAACATTATTAAAGTGAGCTATGAAAATGACAACTAAGTGATAAGTGACATTTCTTTAATGAAATAATCAAAATGGTATACAGTGAGGAAGAAAAAGTACAAATATTTTCTTGTTATGTCAAATATTTTCTTGTTATGTACAAAATAACAAAAAGAGCATATAGGATGTTGTATCCAAATCGTCCAACACAATCAGAAAATATGTTCAAAAATATTTACCGAAAGGTGAATACCTCCAGTTTTAGTAGAAAAACGCATGTATTTCAAGCAAACCAGGAAGAACAGCTAAATATACTGCTTAATTTCGAAGGTAAGCCCATCCATATTTAATCGCGAATGGACTCTTTTGAAACTGTATTATCTTTTAGAAAATTCTGAATGTAGCATAAATAATGCAGTCGATCAATTAGGTAAAAGTTATTCCAAAATCCAACGTATGTTAAAAAATAATAGCTACAGACCATATAAAATTTTACCCGTACAAGTTTTAACAGAGGTTCAGAAAAGTGAAAGGCTGGAATTTTGTCACTAGATGATTCACAAGTTGAATGAAGATCTCGATTTTTTTACTAAAATATTCTGAACTGATGAATCATCCTTTTCTACGGCAGGAGTTTTTAATAAGAAAAATCGAAGTTCGTGGGAAAAGAAACACAACAGAAAAAGATTGGTAAAACAAATAAAAAAAGAATTAGGAAGAAAAACTGTTAACG